>PVKV010029518.1:0-23504 GCA_004027835.1 Alouatta palliata | reverse complement strand
AACCTCCGCCTCCTGGGTTCAAGCAATTCTCCTGCCTCAGCCTCCCGAGTAGCTGGGACTACAGGCGTGTGCCACCATGCCCAGCTAATTTTTGTATTTTTAGTAGAGACGGGGTTTCACCATGTTGACCAGGATGGTCTCGATCTCTTGACCTCGTGATCCACCCGCCTCGGCCTCCCAAAGTGCTGGGATTACAGGCATGAGACACCGTGCCCGGCCGATTTTTTTTTTTTTTTTTTGAGATGGAGTCTCATTCTGTCGCCCAGGCCAGAGAGTGCAGTGGCTGAATCTCCACTCATTGCAACCTCCACCTCCAGCGTTCAAGCGATTCTCCTGTCTCAGCCTCCTGAGTAGATGAAATTATAGGCGCATGACACCACGCCCAGCTAATTTTTGTATTTTTAGTACAGATGGTGTTTCACCATGTTGGTCATGCTGGTCTCGAACTCCTGACCTCGTGACCTGCCTGTCTTGGCCTCCCGAAGTGCTGCAATTACAGGTGTGAGTCACTGCGCCTGGCCAGATTATAGTATCTTTAAAGGATAAACAGAAACGGGGGAGAGAAAAGGTGGGGGGATGGGGAGTGATACCAGAGTTAAGGTCCCAGAAGTTTAACATGGGACTTAATCTTCCAATGTGCTAAGTCCATTTGCTCTTAACTGACTGTGTCCTTGTCTCCTGCATAAAAATAATGAAAATGTGCATACAGAGAAATTTTTTTTTTTTTGAGACAGAGTCTTGCTCTGTTGCCCAGGCTGTGTGCAGTGGAGGCTCACTGCAGCCTCTACCTCCGAAGTTCAAGTGGCTCTCCAGCCTCAGTCTCCCAAATAGCCGGGACTACAGACGCATGCGCCACCACACCCAGCTTTTTTTTTTTTTGTATTTTTAGTAAAGACGGGGTTTCACCATGTTAGTCAGGCTGGTCTCAAACTCCTGACCTCAAATGATTCGCCCACCTCAGCCTGCCAAAGTGTTGGGATTACAGGCGTGAGCCACCGCGCCCTGCCCACAGAAAATTTTATATATAATTTCAGTGTGTGTGTCTGTGAGTGTGGTAGGTTCCTGTGATTGAGCCAATTCAATCAGCTTAGCATCTTATAGACCTGTGATAGTGAGAAGCCACGCAATCAGAAAGGCAGCCGTGGCATCTGAAGACATACCCAGCACAGTACTCTAGCAACGTGCAGGTCACCGCCAAGGAAGAAATGCTGAGGCGAACGTGTGGATGAAGATTTCCAGACATGCCTGAAATCCAATCAAGAAGAAATCTGGAAAGGTAGGACAACTAGGATCAACCCCGATAGACTTATAATGAAAGAAAGAGAATTGAATTCTTTTTTTTTTTTTTTTTTTTTGAGACAGAGTCTCGTTCTGTCACCCAGGCTGGAGTGCAGTGGCCCGATCTTGGCTGACTGCAACCTCCGCCTCCTGAGTTTTAGCGATTCTCCTGCCTCAGCCTCCTGAGTAGCTGGGATTACAGGCATGTGCCACCATGCCCAGCTAATTTTTGTATTTGTAGTAGAGATGGGGTTTCACCATGTTGGTCAGGCTGGTCTCGAACTCCTGACCTTGTGATCAGCCCGCGTCAGCCTCCCAAAGTACTGGGATTACAGGCGTGAGCCACGAGAACTGGATTCTTATCAAAAGAGCATGTGTTATATGCTGTTCATCACAGGAAAGCGGTCCTAAGATAAAGAACTGGCATCATCATCCCACCCTGCCAGGGGAGAGACAGTGATGGCGCGCTTTCGTGGGCCAAGAACTTTACCAGCCCTGGGAGAAATGACCCCGTCAAAACTAATTCCTTCTCTTCTGAATCTCAACTCCTAGCATGAGAAGGGTGGTGGTGTGTGTTGAATGGTGGTGAACCTGAGGGCCATGAAAGGTACTGCTGGTCTCAGTGTGTCCCCTAAAGTTCAAGTACTGGAAAGGGAATCCCCAATGCAACAGGGTAGGAAGGTGGGGCCCTCGTGAATGGGTTAATTTCCTCTTGGGAGTCGGGTAGTTATCAAGAAAGCGGTTTCCTTATAAACGTGAATTCTGCCGTCTGGCTCACTTCCTCTCACCTTCTCTTGTCCTCCTGCCACGGGATGACAAGGTGCCACCAGACGCTGGCACTCTGATACTGAATTTCCCAGCCTGAAGAATAAGTTTCTTTTCTTTATAAAGTACTAAGTCTGTGATATTTTGTTATGGCCAAACAGTATGGACTAAGACAGGTACATAATCTAATTTTACATACATGAAATATATTTTGGAGACTTGGGACCTATGGCCATCATTTTGTTTTGGGCAGAGGTGGCGGTTTGCTGGGGTTTTTGTTTTTTTTTTTGAGACGGAGTTTCGCTCTTGTTACCCAGGCTGGAGTGCAATGGGGCGATCTCGGCTCACCGCAACCTCCGCCTCCTGGGTTCAAGCAATTCTCCTGCCTCAGCCTCCCGAGTAGCTGGGACTACAGGCGCACGCCACCACGCCCAGCTAATTTTTTGTATTTTTAGTAGAGACGGGGTTTCACCATGTTGACCAGGATGGTCTCGATCTCTTGACCTCGTGATCCACCCGCCTCGGCCTCCCAAAGTGCTGGGATTACAGGCGTGAGCCACCGCACCTGGCCCTGCTGGGTGTTTTTAAGAGACAGGGTTCTCGCTCTGTCGCTCAGGCTGAAATGCAGTGGTATGATCTCACTGGAGCCTCGACCACGCCGGCCCCAGTGATCCGCATCCGCCTCTGAGCAGCTGGGACTACAGGTACGCACCAACAAACTCAGCTCGTTAAACACAAATGTTTGTAGAGATGGGATCTCACTGTGTTGTCCAGGCTGGTCTTCAGCACCTGGCCTCCAACAATCCTCCTGCCTCAGCCTCAGGAAGCACTGGGATTCTAGGCGTGAGCCACCACACTTGACCGTGTTTAGAGAGGGGATACCTTAGCAGCAGAAGCGGGGAACAAAGCAGCGTAATTTTCTTGGAGAAAGGCAAAAATACAAATGCCCACCCGAGTGCAGTAGGTCCTACCTGTCATCCCAGCACTTTGGGAGGCTGAAGCAGGAGGACTGCTTGAGCCGGGGAGCTCAGGTGGTAGAGACCTATGATTGCCTGCTTCGGCCTCCCAAAGCGTTAGCCTGGGCGACAGAGTGAGACTCTATCTAAAACAAACAAAACCTAAACGACATAAACAGAAAGTGAATGCTGGAGGCCAAGTTTCCAAATTAAGTGCAGTGGTAACTGAGCATTCAGAGGAGATGCAAACATTTTTCCTTTGGGCTAACCTAGAATACACCAATACAGAGACAAAAGACCTCAACCAGATAAGATGTTTTAATACAGTACTTAAGAGCTCCCTTATCACTAAATCTTAGAACAACCCAGATGCACTAAAATCATGCAGAACCAATGGAAACCAAGCAGTCTGCTTTACTGGAATCACACAATCTCTACTCACTTTGTACTGCATACAGGAACTGCTTTCATCCTGAAAACTACACACCCTTGGCCAGACACAGTGGCTTACGCCTGCAATCCCAGCACTTTGGGAGGCCACGGCGGGCGGATCACGAGGTCAAGACATTGAGACCATCCTGGCCAACATGGTGAAACCCCATCTCTACTAAGAATACAAAAATTAGCGGGGTGTGGTGGCATGCAGCTATAATCCCAGGTACTCGAGAGGCTGATGCAGGAGAATCTTGAACTCGGGACACAGAGGGTGCAGTGAGCCGAGATCACGCCACTGAACTCCAGCCTGGCGACAGAGCAAGGCTCCGTTTCAAAAAACAGAACAAAAAACTACACACCCTATGCTTTCAGCCGTAACACAGAGCACACCTCTCAGTCCCTTATGCCTTACATTCTCGCAAATGCAAAATGGCAGCTAAATCATTCATTTAACTCTTCTGACTCTCACAACCATGACTAAACTCCTGGCCTCCAACAATTCTCCTGCCTCAGTCTCCCAAAACACTGGCATTATAGGTGTGAGCCACCACATCTGGCCAATATAATTTTAAACCTACAAAGGTGAGGGCCGGACTTGGTGACCTGAACACAATTGTAAGAGAGCAAGACACAGATTACACAGAAATGAGAGGACAGTGACTGAAAAATATTCTGTTATTCCCTAGTATCCCCATTTCATTTTAAACACCTTGAAAGAGCCCACCACATGAGTTCAACATTACTTATTTTCAGTAAGATGCTTAAACAGCCGCAAAGGGCATACTCCTGTTTTCTTCCACAAATCCCTTTTTCTTAACACAGGAACCTGCTGATAGCTTCAGCAAACCCTTTTGTATTTTAACTACCTCCACAGCATAAACAAAGGACAAGCCACAGCTGAAGGGGCTTCAAAAGATGACTGTCCTCCCCTTCTACCAAGAAGGGCCTAACTAATAGCTGTCTTCTAGGAAACTGCTTCCGGGACAGCGTAAGACCATATGCAAAAACAGAACAGGCTTCACATCAGCTCACGGAATCAAAAGATCGTGTGAATTCTCAGCAGTTCTCTTTCGGATGACCCATGGGGTAGTGTAGAAGAGAAAGCAGGAAAAAAAAAGACGGATCAGTCCCCACTCTCTCTCTCTCTTTTTCTTTTTTGAGACTGAGTTTCGCTCTCCTTGCACCGGCTGCAGTGCAATGGCGAGATCTCAGGTCACCGCAACCTCCGCCTCCCAGGTTCAAGCGACGCCCTTCCTCGGCAGACTGAGTAGCTGGGATTACAGGCGTGAGCCACGTCTGCCACCCCCACCAACTCTCCTTTTTTATCACCATCAACGAAGCAGTCTGGAAGGCTCCGGTAATAAACGCAGCTCCGGATTCTTTGCAGTGGGACGTAAGGATTGGTGTCCATTATTCAAATCGTGAGTGGCAGCAAATTTTGCACCACCTTAGAAACCAGTATTATTGCCTTCAAGGACTTTTGGCTTAGCAATTTCTCACGCTCTCAGATTTTTAGAGGACAGAACAAACAGTTGATTTTTCATGCTGCATTTTGCTGTGACTATTTCATTCTTACAAGACCGTCAACACTGATTTCCTAAGGTAAACATTCTGGGCTCCGTCCCTCAAAATTTCCGTCAGTTGTCCTGGAAATGGTCCAGGACCTTTTTTAAAAAGCGCCCTCCAGGTGAATGTGCTGATCAGCCAGACTGGAGAATCCGCTCGGGAAGTAATCACTGGCTCTCGGTCCCCCCGCCCCCCCCCGCCGCCGTTTGTGGACACTCACTTGGGTTACATGGCATCTACAGACATGTTCCTCAAAGCGAGTCACCCAGCTGACAGAGATCTCACGCGTGTTCCGATTGTTGGCTGGCTTCTCAATAGAGGATTATGCGGCCATGATCACTGACGTCAGACTCGTTCATAGGTTTGCTCATGAAAATGTTCTGGCCAATGAAATACGAGTGGAAGTGATATAAAGCCACCTCTGAGCAGAAGCTTAAAAGATTATCACACTGTACAAGTATAGCTGTTATCCCTTTATCCCAGACAGGAACTGCTCCTTTAACCCAAAACGAAGGGAAGACAGAAAGAGCAGTCAACAGGTGACCTGGAAAAACGTTATGAACACTCCTTCTATTTTCTGGCGCTGCTAAGTACTGAGATTCTAAGACTTCTTGTTACCGCAGCATAGCCATGCAGAAGCCCATACAGGCATGAGAAACAAAGAAACGCTGAATGTAAAGGAAAAAATGCAAGGTTTTGGCTGGGTGTGGTAGTTCACGCCTGTAATCCCAACACTTTGGGAGGCGGAGGTGAGCAGATCATGAGGCCAGGAGTTCAAGACCAGCCTGACCAATATGGTAAAACCCCATCTCTACTAAAAATAAAAAATCAGCTGGGTGTGGTGGCACGCGCCTGTAGTCCCAGCTACTCGGGAAGCCGAGGCAGGAGAATCTCTTGAACCTGGGAGGCGGAGGCTGCAGTAAGCCAAGATTGTGCCACTGCACTCTAGCCTGGGTGACAGAGCAAGACTGTCTCAAAAAAAAAAAAAAAAAAATTAGGTGGCACATGCCTGTAATCCCAGCTACTAGGGAGGCTGAGGCATGAGAATCACTTGAACTCAGGAGGCAGAGATTGCACTGAGCAAGATCGCACCACTGTACTCCAGCCTGGGAGACAGAGTAAGACTCAGTCTTCCCCCCAAAACAACAACAGCAACAACAAAAACAGTTTAAATAGAAATATTTAAGTACTGGTGTTTTAATCATCATGAATGTGCACCTAACTATAGGTCAAACACCCGACCGTCAAGAGAATTCGAAATTGTGACTTAGAGAAATTTTCAGAAACTATTATCAGAAGTACACTCAAAAACTTAACAGAAGTGAGGCTGACGTGCTCTAGAAAACTGTCCATCACTGCTTTTCTTCAAAAGGAAGGTTCTAGGCTGGGCACTACGGCTCATGGATGTAATCCCAGTGCTTTGGGGGCCAAAGCGGGAGGACTGCTCGAGTCCAGGAGTTTAAGAGCAGCCTGGCAACACTGTGAGATCCCATCTCTATCAAAAACATTTTAAACATTAGCTAGGTATGGTGGTGCATGCCCGCAGTCCAAGCTATTCAGGAGGTTGCGGAGGGAGGACTGCTTGAGCCCAGGAGTTCGTGGCTGCAGTGAGCTATGAGCAGCCTGAACAACTGAGCAGAGAAAAGAGATCTTGCCTAAAAGAAGGAAAAGAAATACCTACTCCTTAAAAATGTAATAAGCATAGAAAATGTTGGTAGCTGCCAATATTAACTGAATTGAGCCACGGTCGTGAAGAGTGGCAGAGCAAAGATGCTCTCTATCAAACCTCTACTCGCCAGAGGGCAAGCAGCAGGGAGACTATGACCACTTCTTTGACAACTTAAGAACTAGGAAATTTCTTTTTTTCTTTTTTTTTTTTTTTTAAAGACAGGGTTTCACCAGGTTGGTCAGGCTAGTCTTGAACTCCCGACCTCAGGTGATCCGCCCGCCTTGGCCTCCAAGTGCTTGGATTACAGGCGTGAGCCACCGCGCCCGGCCGGACATTTCTTTTAATTACGTGGACACCTTTTTCAACTTGACACTAGTCAAGAAATTTCATCAGTTGGCCTAAAGAAGAAATTCCTGCCTAAGTAATTACCTGTCTCAATTGATGAGGCAGTTCACGAGTGAAACTTCACTGCAATGACAAACCTCAGAGATGGGAACAAAAACCTCTATGCAAAATCTTAACGCCGTTATTAGTGACGCAAAGAAATTTTCATTCCCATCATCCCACTGGAACCAAGTCAAACTTAACAAATGGTTCTTAGCCTTCATCATAGTAAGTTTAAAAGCAGCGCTGAAGTTAGTTGATGATTCTCTTAAAATAATTTCTTCTCTCGGCTTTCAGGACATACCCACCCACCACCACATGGCTATTTCCCTTCCATCTTTGCTGTTTTCTTCACCCTAACCCCCCAACTCTACTGCTGGAGAACCACCCCTGAACCTCTTCTTTTTCCTGCTGTCCTTCCTCCCGTTTCTGTTCTACACCCACTGACCCTTTTGATAGCTTTCTCAGCATCATGGCTCAAAATCCCATCCATTAGGCTGATTCTCATTCCACCTCCCCACCTCTCCTCAACTCCAGAGTCCCCTGATCCCAGTGCCTATCCCTGAATGTCAGCACCGAATGTCAAACACGCAGAGCAAACTTAGCTCTGGATCTCCCCTCTTCAAACCTGATTCCCTCTAACTCCCCAGGCTCAGTAAACAGCATATTTCTCTAGCTGCTCCAGCAAAAACTTGAGGCATCCCTGACTCTTCCCTTTTTCTCTCTTTTCACATCTAATCAATTAACAAACCCTGATGACTACATTCAAAACAGACTGAGGAACCCCTCTCGCCTCACACCATCTCCCCGACCCATTTGTCTGAGCTGCATCTGAGCTCCCGCCTGGGGCCTCTGCACTAGGTTCTGCCTGTAATGCCCTCTCCCTCACTTTCTGTACATCCCATCACCCTCTCGTCCCTCTACTCTGCTTTATTTTTCTAAGTAACTTATCAGCTACTGATTACATGCATTTATCTTCTGTCTTCCACCATTATTAAGTAAACTCCTTGAGCTTTCTCTATTTTGGGTTTGTGGCTGTTTCCCCAAAACTGTATTTGCCCACAATGTGTATTTATTTTTTTTATCTATTTATTTATTTTTTTTGAGACAGAGTCTCACTCTGTCGCCAGGCGCCAGGCTGGAGTGCAGTGGCGCAATCTCGGCTCACTGCAACCTCCGCCGCCCGGGTTCAAGCAATTCTCCTGCCTCAGCCTCCCGAGTAGCTGGGACTACAGCCGCGCACCACCATGCCCAGCTAATTTTTGTATTTGTAGTAGAGATGGGGTTTCACCATGTTGGCCAGGATGGTTTCGATCTCTTGACCTCGTGATCCGCCCGCCTCGGCCTCCCAAAGTGCTGGGATTACAGGCTTGAGCCACCGCGCCCGGCCTATTTAGTAAATATTTTTAAAAAGAAGTTCACCAGTTCCCACAATCCAAGAATCTCAACTTAATAAACGAGGTTAACCCATTTATGCCTAGTGTTCCATTACTGGAACACTAGGCATGTGGGAGTTATTGATATTCTACTGCTCAAGGTCATCACCGAGGTCTGATTACAAAAATTCAAAAAATTGCAAACTCAGGCATAAAGGGGTTAAACATACACCACAGTAAGAAAAATCCTAAATTCTAGTCATTACAAGGGACAATAAGGAAAAATATGAATACCATAAAGCACATCATGACAATAAAGTCTCTGAAACATTTTATGGCTATACTGAAATTTCCTATGAAATAGTTTTAAAATTACCTAGTCTGTGAAAACTATTTTCTGCCAAAATTAAATCTGTAACTAGAGGTTAAGGATCCCTCATCCAAAATGGATGGAACAGAAGCATTTTGGACTTCACATTTTTTTTTTGGATTCTGGAATATTTTCATATACAAAATGAGGTATCATGGGGATAAGACCCATGTCTAAACATGAAATTCATTTATATTTCATATATAACTCACATATATAACCTGAAGACAATCTGACCCAATATTTTAAATAATTTTGCCCATGAAATAGTTTTCATTGTGTTTGGACTGCAACCTGTTACATAAGGTCAGGGTTGAATTTTCCACATGTGGCATCATGTCAGTGCTCAAAAACTAAGGCCAGGTGTGGTGGCCCATGCCTGTAATCCCAGCACTCTGGGAGGTTGAGGCAGGAGGATCACCTGAGGTCAGGGGTTTGAGACCAGCCTGGCCAACATGGTGAAACCCAGTCTCTACTGAAAATACAATAATTAGCCAGGCGTGGTGGCAGGCACCTGTAATCCCAGATACCCGGGAAGCTGAGGCACAAGAATTGCCTGAACCCAGGAGGCAGAGGACGCAGCGAGCCAAGATCACACCACCACATTCTGGCCTGGGCGACAGAGGGAGATTCTGTTTCATGGGGAAAAAAAAGTTTTGGATTTTTGCAGCATTTTGAATTTCTGGTTTAGGGATTCATTCATATAGCAAATACAGGTGTTGCTCTCTGGGGGAAGGTTAAGCTAACCCATGGGTTTAAGCCAGAAGCCAGCAGGTGTAGAGAACCACTTCTTTGCATCTAAACAGTGTTACAGAACATGTGGTGATGAAGAAAATCTCCACTTCGCATATTTTTAAACTCACGTCTTTCTATCTCCACTGTCATCGCTCTAATCTGGACATTGCTATGGTTTGTGTCTTCCAGAATTCACTGTGGTGGAACTAAGAGGTGGGGCTTCTGGGCGCTGCCTAAGTCACAAGGTCTCTGCACTCCTGGATGGAATTAAAATCCTCATAAGAGAGGCTCCAGAGAGCTGCCTGGGCCTTCCATCTCTTCCCATGATGGCACCATGGGAAGATGTCAGTGATGGAACAGGCCCTCGCCAGACACCAAATTCACTGGTGCTGTGGTTTAACGTCCCAACCCCCAGACCTGTCAGAGAGCTGTTTCCGTAATAGCAGGAACACGGACTCAGACAAGCAGGGTTTTTTTGGTGGTGGTTGTTTTTAGATGGACTTTCCTGCTGTCACACAGGCTGGAGTGCAATGGCGCGATCTTGGCTCACTGCAACCTCTACCTCCCGGGTTCAAGCCATTTTCCTGCCTCAGGCTCCCAAGTAGCTAGGATTACAGGCACCCGCCACCATACCCGGCTAATTTTGTACTTTTAGTAGAGATGGGGTTTCACCATGTTGGTCAGGCTGGTCTCAAACTCCTGACCTCAAGTGATCCACCTGCCTCGGCCCCCACAAAGTATTGGGATTATAGGCGTGAGCCACTGTGCCTGGCCCAGGACAGGCAGGTTTTGATGACCTCTACTTCTCACCAGGACTTTTAAACTGGTTTCCCATATCCAATACAGACTAAACCTCTGCCCGATGAAATCTGCTTCAATTCAATTCTGACAATATTGCTTTAGTGTAGATGTTCCAGTGTTTTTCTTGCAATTCATCGAATTGAGTCTGTATCCTGAGCTTAACATTCAAAGCCTCCCCAAATGACCTCAACCTATACCTTCTCAGTATTCTCTTCACTAAATCTTTATCTTAAAAAGAGTAACAAGTACTTCTCAGCCTTTTTTTTTTTTTTTTTTTTTTTTTGAGACAGAGTCTTGCTCTGTCGTCAGGCTGGAGTGCAGTTCCACGATCTCAGCTCACTACAACCTCCGCCTCCTGGGTTCAAGCAATTCTCCTGCCTCAGCCTCCCGGGTAGCTGAGGACTACAGGCACAACTTCTCAGTCTTGACTCATGTTTCTTCGGTTAGAACTGGCATGGTTTCTTCACTCCCACCCAATCCCATCACAGAGTAAAAACACTGGAACATCTGGAACGAAGACTGACTTCTGTGTCCTCTGGTGCACAAAGGCTTGCCCATGAGAAAGGCTCACACACTTGGACTCAGGGGAGAATGCTAATTACTTCTACCTGAATAAACTGGTCTGTTGATCATGAAAGCTACCACATTTGCCTCAGCAGGAGTTTCAGGAGAAAGTGTCTAGCAAATGATGGGAAATTCTACATGAGTCGTAACCCCAACAGGAAGTACAGATGGCGTGGGGAATACAGGGTGTTTGCTGTATCTACTTTTCTCCCTGAGGAGTACGCCAGCTTTAAATACTTGAAAGAAGATGAAACTTGAAAAATACTGTGTCACAAACAGAGTATTTAAAAGAAAATAAGGGAAATAACTTTCTTTAAAAAAAAAAAAAAATCACCATTGGCCAGACATGGTGACTCACGCCTGTAATCCCAGCACTTTGGGAGGCCGAGGCGAGCAGATCGGGTCAAGAGATTGATTGAGACCATCCTGGCCAACGTGGTGAAACCCCATCTCTACTAAAAATACAAAAATTAGCCGGGTGTGGTGGCGCATGCCTATAGTCCCAGGTACTCGGGAGGCTGAGGCAGGAGAATCACTTGAACCCAGGAGGTGGAGGTTATAGTGAGCCGAGATCGCACCACTGCACTCCACCAAAAAAAAAAAAAAAAAAATCATTGTTTTAGGAGACTGGTGGGAATCAAACCAATAAGTTGTCTACCAGCAGTTGCTTTGGATAAAAAGAATAAACTCTGAACCAACAGAGAAAGAGAAGAGGACCTTTCCCGTATCGGACTGACTAGGACAGAAGGTCCCACTTCTGCAAATGAGAGCTGCCGGCACAGCAGCACGACCAGGGAATCCCACGGCAGTAATGGGCGATTTCCTGATGCTGCGGATTAGGGAAGCAACCACAGGACTGGGCAGGTCTACAAAGAGGCACACAGCCCCCCAAAACAGGTCTCCAGGATGTAACTAAAGGCTGGCCCAGACTAAGACAAACTTGGCTAGGTTTTGTGGGGATGAAACACTACTGCTAACCCCAGAAGAGAAAGAATGAAGTCCTAGGCAAGAAAACACAGATTTGATATAAACGTAAGGGATTTCCTCCCCCTCCGCCCCAAAAATGAAGTTTCACTTTGTGGCAGAGAAACCTGTGATGTGGGAATATAGAATGCAGCTGGGTAGACAGTGTTTATTAATGTGATTCAACTATCGGGACATAAAGATACTGCGGATGACAGGCAGTGGCTAGAGACAGAGACTCTCCATAGAATCGAAGACTTGTCAACCTAAAGGTCTGAACTAAAATGAGAGGGGAAGAGAAAACGGACAGGGCAGGAGACCGAAGTCCCAGAATCAAGACACCTAGGTCACTGGAGTATACCTGAATCACATGTGAACAACCTTCATTCCCTCTGGAGAATCCAGATGGAGGCTGGGCGTGGTGGCTCATGCTTGTAATCCCTCACTTTGGGAGGCTAAGGCGGGTGGATCATCTGAGGTCAAGAGTTCATGACCAGCCTGGCCAACATGACACAATCCCATCTCTACTAAAAATACAAAAATTAGCCAGGGGTGGTGGTGGGTGCCTGTAATCCTAGCTACTCGGGAGGCTGAGGCAGGAGAATTGCTTGAACCCGGGAGGCAGGGGTTGCGCTGAGCTGAGATTGCGCCACTGCCCCCCCAGTCTGTGTGACAGAGCAAGACTGTCTCAGAACATTAAAAAAAACCAAAGCGAGGAAAGAATAAGCCTCAGAGAAGAGTTTCAAGTTGTAAGTGTACTCAGCAAGGTGTCACAGGTGAAGGGCTGTGAAACGTACCAAACTGCCTTCTGGGCTGGAAGAGGAGGTTATAAAAGTAAAGAAGGCCAGGCATGGTTACGCAAACATGTAGTCCCAACTGCTTGGAAAGCTGGAGAAAGGAAGAGGAAGAAAAGAAGCAGATCAGTGGAGCAGAATAAATACCCCGAGAAACACCTGCACGGCACACACTGAGCTGCTACTGATATAAATCCAGCTTACACAGTTCCATGCTCAGCTGAGGGAGTTAAAAGACTGAGAGGCCTCTGAAGAATGTGATTCAAGAAAGTTGCTTTCCGCTGCATATTCGGAAAAGCCATGTGAAATGCCAGTTTTCCTGTGCTGAAGATTTTCAAAGAGTGAAGGAGGCACAATAGACTTCCATCACAAAGAAGTTCAGGAGTTTGCAAAGTGGCTGTAAAGAAGCGACCATCATTTTGGCATGTGGCTTTCACTGTTCTCGTTCTCTATTTCTCTGTATTTTTGGTAGTATGAAATTGCATCTTTGGGTCAGGTGCTGTGGCTCACACCTGTAATCCCAACACTTTGAAAAGTAGAGGGCAGGGGGTGGGGGGTAGTGGTAGGAAGCCCCTGAACTCGGGAGTCTTGAGACCAGCCTGGGCAATGTGGCGAAACTCTGTCTCTACAAAAAATTAGCCAGGCGTGGTGGCACTCAACTGCAGTCCCAGCTACTCGGGTAGCTGAGATGTGAGGAATGCTTGAATCCTGGAAGCTGAAGAGGCAGTGAGCTGTGGCTGTGCCACTATGCTCTAGCCTGGGACCCTAGGGGAAAAAAAAGGAAAGGAAAGGAAAAAAAAAAAAAAAGCGAAGGAAGAAAAGGAGAGGGAAGGAGGGAGGGCAGAGAGGGTGGGGGAGGGGAAGGGAAAGGAGAGGGAGTGGAAGAAAAAGGGGGGGGAGAAACTGCATGTTTGCTCTAAATCGGTCCTTAGGTCCTTGAGTATACCACTCCACAGGTTCTTACTAGAACTGGAATATCCAACAGGCAACTGAAATTAATCCTTTGGAATCGAGGCTTCCTTGGTCGGTCTCTGAGATACTTTTGTGTAACTCAATAACCAGGAGGGATAAAAGTGCTTAGGGTAAGAAGGGATGATTCGCTTTTACTTTTTCCAGGTTTAAGTTGCTTTCGTGTCAAACTGATGTAGACAGTAATTCATAACGACTCATGTGCACAAAGGTATAGGTCACTATTATTCAAATGTGCTACCTTCACAATTTTTAAAGCTTGTAAGGTGAGATTTTTTTGCTCCTTTTAAAGGTATTTTTAAACTAAGTGCCCAGACTTAGGTACTCAGACACACAGAGTAATATAAACGGTAAACTCGAAAGCTTGCTCCTTCATAAAAAAAAAAAAAGTAAGCAAACAACTGTATTTTTAAATCAGTGCTTTCAAAGAATATTTGGTAATAATGGCCCTAAAGCTTTAATTCTTCCTTGCATGATCAGTATGTAGCTAAGTGTTCTCTATTAGGTTTTACTACTCATCCTGTTTAAAAAAATAACACTTTTTACTTTGAAATAATTATAGATTTACTATATAAAAACTGTATGGGAAAATCCCATGTGATCTTCATCCAAATTTCCCCATGGTGACATCTTACATAACTATAGTGTAATATTAAAATTAAAAATTGACATTGGTACTCTTTTAGCCAGTGTATTAAGATTTCAGCAGTTTTACAGGCACTCGTGTGTGTGTTGTGTCGTTCTACCATATGTACTGAGTTTTCTCACATGTACTGAGTTACGCAGCCACCACCATAATGAAGGTGAAGAACAGTCCCATCACCACAGGGCTCCCTTGTGTTAGTTATTTCTTTAGAGCAATGCCCACTCTCCTCTCGCCTTATCTCTACTCCCTGGCAACCACTCATCTTAGTTCTCTGTCTCTATAATGTTACTATTTCAGTGATGTTACATGTAAATGGAATAATATCATATGTAAGCTTTTAAGATGAGTTTTCTTTCACTTAGCGTAATTGCCTTGAGATCTCTCCAAGTTACTGCACGGATCAATACTTCACCCCTTTTTATTGCTAAGTATTAGTCTATGGGATGGCTGTACCACGGTTCTGTTCACCATTCACTGGCTGAAGGACATGGGGTTTTTACAGCTTGAAAGCCACAGCCAATAAAACCGCTATGTATATTCACGGATAGGTTTTTCCTGTGGCATAAAGGTCCCAAAAGCGCAACTCCTGAGTCATACGGTAAATGGAGGTTTACACTTAACAAGTGTTTACTGAGCACTCACGTGCAAGGCAGCCATCTAGGTACTGGGGATTTTGTTCATCTAGTGAACAAAATGGAGAGAACTCCCTGCCCTTGGGGAGCTTATGCCTCGGTGAAGAGATCCTGACAAGAAATTGGCTAGAGCTCCTAAAATTTTACAAAATAACTGAATTTTATCAACGAAAGGGATTACGGATGAATTGCCAAAATATCACACACAAGAAAACAGAGTTGAGCTGGATTCCAAGATCCTGTTAGCTGAGAAAGGATTAGACAAAGAGCAAGATAAAACTAGGCAATAGAAATTCCAATTAAATAACCTGACCAGATAGGGAGCGAATGGGATTAGCAAGGATTAGAAACGTAACATGTAATTCATGACACACTACCCTCATTCTAAATGTGTTAAGACACTTTTGCTCATTTTTCTTTTGTATCTATAAGAGTGCTGCGTATTTGTTTCCATATTGTGACAACGGCATGAGGCCCCAGATGTCGGACAAATGTATCTACAAAGTGGTTTTTGTTACCTGTTTATTCTAAGGTATGAATTTACTGTAGTCCACCTCCAGATTGTGACGCTATAATAAATGAAGGCATTTTTACCCAAGGCCGAGACAGAACAAGCTCGTTGTCTTTATATAAAAACAGTGCTTGGGGAAAGCTGTTACTCTTTTTTTTTAGCAGGGATGTTTCTGAAAATTTCCTGAGGAAAACAGCAATTTCTCAATTCTACTTTTTGATGCACAATGCCGTATTTTCTGAAACCATAAAAAAAAAAAAATTATAGTTTCAGTTGTGGAATAAACAGTTAATACTGTGGCCAGCTCGAAGGGTTCCTTGCAGATGAAACTCTAAATTGTTGCAAATTATAAATGACAAAATATTAGGGCACTGAAAAATAGATCACTTTGAAAAAATATTGATTCCAACAAATTTAATGTTCTATATTGCCTTTTTATCTCTTAGAAGAATGGCTGTGAGGAATCTGCAAAATAAGAGGAACCACGATGGCCAGAAAATACAGCATATTATAAAATAATAACAAAATGTGATTTAAAAGTATGATATTGGGATTATATAAAATGGAAGAGAACGGAAAATTCAAAAGCAAACTATACACAACTTTCTACAGTATCTTTGTCAATGATACAACAGAAAACTACTCAGTGTGTTGCAATAATAATCAGTTAAACATTCAGCGGTGAGGTTTTGATTCTACCATGCATCACAGGCATTAAATAAATATTTAAAATACAACCCTGAAAACGAGAAGAAAGTGTGGGTCTCGCAACCCATATGATTTTCGATCTGCTAATCCCTCCTCGGTTGAGCCTTGATATGAGGCCACAGACTCAGCTAATCCCTTCGCTGTAGCTGAGCCACAGAAAGTGTGAGGTCATAAATGTGTGCTGTTCTGGGCTGGGCCCTGTGGCTCACACCTGTAATCCCACACTTAGGGAGCTGGAGGCAGGTGGATCACCTGAGGTCAGAAGTTCGAGATCAGTCTAACATCGTGAAACCCTGTCTCTACTAAAAATACAAAAATGAGGCCGGTGTGTTGGTGTGCACCTGTAGTCCTGGAAGGCAGGAGAATCTCTTGAACCAGGGGGTGGAGGCTGCAGTGAACTGAGATGACACCACTGCACTCCGGCATGGGCAACAGAGCAAGACTCTGTCTCAAAAAAAAGTGTGCTGTTTTAAACTGCCAAGCTGCATACACCATACATGGTTATACATCAATGTATACCTAATATAGGCCATACGTGAGAAAGACATTATAATGATGGACCATGAACTATAAAGTGGGTCGGGAGAGTAGGGAAAAGATCAAGGACAAATGTGTGTAGATCCTGGGAAGATGAAGATTGCTAGAGACAAGTTTCTAGAAGTGAGCTGGAAATGGTCAGGGTGGTATGCTTAAAATTAAAATGCTGTAGAATTTGTAGTTTGTAAATAACAAGGCCTAGGCCTTTTCTCTTCATGTCACATTCATAAGATACTAATATGTATTTGTACAGCCTCATGAAGGGCAGACCTGTTTTCTTCCCGACTCAGGCCTGCCCAGCTGCAGGTTTTTGAGACGGGGTCTAACTCTGTCAACCGGGCTAGGGTGCAGTGGGACAATCACGGTACTCTAGGCTGCTCATGGCAGCCTCAAAATCCTGGACTCAAGTGATCCTGCCACCTCAGCCTCCTGAGAGGCTGGGACTATAGGAACGGGCCACCACAGCTGGTTAATATTAACTAATTTGTAATGAGCTCTTACGTGCTAGACACTGTGCTAAGCTCTTTACATGCATGAGTTCCACTGGTCCCTTTCACAAATAAGATAAAAGAAGACAGGGGCACACTTCTGAGTGCACAGTGCTGGTAAGTGGCAAAGCTGGCACTTGGACAGGCTGACACCTGGCTCCTAAGTAAGCATTCTTAACACAAAGCCTTTATGACCCCGGATGGAAATGCCCAGACACAACCCTTACGTGATCTTCACTCATAAATCAAAATATAAAATTCCTATCAAGGAAAAGTTTCTAAAACCAAAATATAATTCTTGTGCCAGTCATGTTGGTATTATTAATGGGAAGGAGATTTTGGGTTGATGTATCCTTCTTGTATACAATAATAAACTATTCTAGATGAGTATTAGATTGTCATGTAGTGGCCAAATTTTAGGGAAACTGACGCCCTCATAAATGGCAGCATTTATTAAAGTTTCAAATGCACATATTACTCTAAATACATTCATACGTATTTTTATAGCCTGCATGAAGAGACCTAAACATACAGCCACAGATAAAATTATGGTATATTCATACAATGTTCCTCAATGCAGTCATGAGGTGTGAGGGGAAAGATTCCTCTATTTCAATAAATATCCAATAAACATTTGCGTGTCTACTGTGTTTTACAGAGTCTTGTCATGGTGGTCAATGAGAAAGGACTCCTGCTTCCACAGGGAGTACTGCTAGTGAGTAACACGGACATTAGAAAACTAAGTTTTAAAAAAGTTTATAAGGTGTGATGAGTGACCTCTTCCTTTTATATCTCCCTCCCTTCCTCCCTGGTGATCTCACCCTTCTTCGGGGCTTGAAGAACCAGCTATACTCTGAAGGCTCCGAAAATTGTCTTCCCAGCTTAGAACTCTAGACTCTATATATCCAGCTTCCTATTCAATGACCACTGCTTAATAAAAATACAAAACTTACTGTTACCAGAACCCGAATCCAGGTATCACTTACTCCACAGGTTTTCCTCCCTTAGTCTTCCCCATCTCGGTCAATGGTACTTGCACCTCCATTCTTTCAGCGGCACAGCTCAAAAGCTTTTCTATCACCTTAATTCATCTCTCCCACGCCACATCCAGTAAAGCAAATCTACCCCAGGAGATCGATTCTCACTACCTTTACCTCCACCACCACATTTTCCCACCATTCTCCCTCTTAGACCTGATGATCTATTCCCTCCACACATACCAGAGTGATCCTTTTAAAAGACTGCCACTACTCAGAATAAAATTCAGCCCAGAGTGGCAGCTCATGCCTGTAGTACCAGCACTTTGGGAGGCTGAGGTGGACAAATCGCTTGAGGCCAGGAGCTCAAGACCAGCCTGGCCAACATGGTGAAACCCGTCTCTACTAAAAATTACCAAAGTTAGCCAGGCGCGGTGGTGTGCGCCTGTAATCCCAGCTACTCTGGAGACTGAGGCAGGAGAATCGCTTGAACCTGAGAGGCGGAGGCTGCAGTCAGCCAAGATCACGCCACTGAACTCCAGCTTGGGCAAAAGATCCAGACCCTGTCTCAAAAATAAATAAATAAAAATAAATAAAATTCAAACTTCTATCATAATTTGTAAGGTCCCACAACCTGGGTCACTAATTCCTATTTCCCTTGCCTTACATCAGACCTGCTGAATTCCCTATCAGTCCACTAACAGGCCTCAGGTCCTTCACACAGCTAAAACTGCCATTATCTTTTTGCTTTTTCTTTGAACTAGAAGATAGGTATGGAATGCCGTGGTGTTCACATACACCCAGGGTGGGAACTCTGGCTCACTGCTGTATCCCTAATGGATTTTAATGCAAATAACCTGGGTAATTTGAGTGTAACTGGCGAAAGATGCTTTGCTGCAATGATATTTGATTTGAGACCTTCAGGATGTGAGGCAGCCAGCTGTACACTGCAAAGAACTTTCCAGACTAAGGAAAGCACCGTGGAAAACCACCCTGGGCTCTCTGGTGGTCAGAGGAGTGTAAGAGTCCTGTGAGGCTGGAGTGGAACAAGCCCTATGGAAATGAGAAAAGAAAAGAACTATTACCCGAGGAATGTGAGTCCTTCTAAATTTTCAGTCCTAGAGAGACACTAAAATGAGACTCCAGACTCTTCCTAGTTCCCCCTTGAGCTACGCATTCATCTCCTGACACTGCTCCCCACAGCCACAAGAAGGTATTAATGTAAATTAACCTAATAACGCCGCCTTCGCCACACAATGTACAGCCAATCACTAATAATGTTACTTCTGTAAATCAAAGAGAATTCCTGACCAACCACTTTGTTTCAGCCCACTCCCCGTCCCCCTTTTCGCCTTTAAAATTCTACCTGTAATGGCTGCCAACTGCAGTGCAGATTCAGGGCAACTTGAGGCCTCGCTCCCAGACTGCAATCCTGAAGCCCGAATGAACTCTCTACTTAAATTAATTTTGCCGCAGCTTCTTCCTTCCAGGTAGATGAAGCTGGCAGGGGGCAATCACAGAGGTGGATTAGTAAACCACCATTTGATTGACGTCAAATCTGTCCTCTTCGACACAGACTGGGAAGGCTCATAAGCAGAAGAGGTCGGGTTCTGGCATGTTTATTACTGTAGCTCCTGGTAGTGCATGGACTAGAAGGGCAAAGGAAAGCAGAGAGCCCAGGGATAAGAGAAGCGCAATAACCCAGATGAGAGATGAGGATGGTCTGGACTAGAGTGGGGTCCAGCGATGAGATTTAAGGTCTGTGCGGACAGTGAAACCAACAGGTGGTAAAGCGCAAGGTCAAAGAAAAGCAGGAAGCAAGGAAGACGAAGCTTTCTGTGCGGGCAAAAATTCAGCTGAAGGATGCCAAATAATGGATAAAATTGGATTCGAGGTTGGGGAAAACTGAATGATGGAGTAATTTACTAACTGCGTTATTAAGCAGAGGGAAATACATCCAGACAGATAACGTTTGTACATGCACATATTATGTGTGGAAAGATAGGTTAATTGGATAGGTTTGTATACTCTTTCTTTCAGTGTTTTAAATGCAGTGGCTCAGCCCTGCAAATCCTAGCCTTTGGGAGGCCAAGGTGGGTGACTCATGAGGTCAGGAGTTCGAGACCAGTCTGGCCAACATGGTGAAACCCTGTCTCTACTAAAAATACAAAAATTAGCAGGGCATGGTGGTGTGCGCCTGTAGTCCCAGCTACTAGAGAGGCTGAGGCAGGAGAATTGCTTGAACCTGGGAGGCAGAAGTTGCAGCGAGCCAAGACAGCGCCACTGCACTCCAGCCCAGGTGACAGAGCAAGGCTCCATCTCATTTAAAAAAAAAAAAAAAAAGTCAAGGTATCACTTTTTCCCATTAAAACCTACTTTTAAATGACAAAAAAATTCTTTTCCTCCCAAGAAGCTAAACAGTTTCCATACATATTTAAAATTTGAGACTATTCAAATTCCCTCAGAAAACGAGAGGAAATTCAAAAGGCTAGGAGAGCAAATTCAACCACGCCTGCTTGCTATTTACTGTTCTCCCTCCTTACGTTTTAGGCAGAATAATATGTTTATTACCAAACTCCTGCGTTTGTGGGTACCATCAGTTTACTCATATTGGTTTAGTTGGCACGGTGCGGTGCTGCCTGGACAAGATCCTTGTCCTCAAGGAACCACATCTGACAGGAATGTGGCTACATGCGTAAAAGGAAGCCATCACTCAGCGCCCTGTAAGCCTAGACTGGAGTGGCTCACATTTCAGGGGGAGAAACTTACCAGACCACTGCACGGTCCCGACACTGAAGTATGGAACAGGTCAAAAATGTTAGGAAATAAGAATTGGTTGCCAATTAGATGTGTGGAGCTAAGAAAAATGCGAGAACTCCTGAGACTCTCAGTGGTGTCAATTAACAAGACAGTGGAGACAGGTCGAACAGCTGGTGTGTCGGTCAGAACTTTCCCTAAGTGTCCGAGAAACAAACACGTGAAGGCATCCAGTAAGTACAGAGCACGGGAGACAGAGTTTGTATTCACGCCAGGATCCTCTGAGACAGTTTCAGAAGTTTTAGCCACTCTGGGCCGAAAAGAGAACATTATCATTTAATCGCAGCATTTTGGGATCACGTAATCCCAGCACTTTGGGAGGCTGAGCAGGCAGATCCCTTGAGGTGAGGAGTTCCAGACCAGCCTGGCCAACATGGTGAAACCCCATCTCTACTAAAAATACAAAAATTAGCCGGGCGTGGTAGCGCACACCTGTGGTCCCAGCTACTCGGGAGGCTGGGGCGGCAGCATCACTTGAACCTGGAAGGCGAAGGTTGTGGTGAGCCAAGACTGCGCCACTACACCTCAGACCGGGCGACAGCAGAAGACTCTATCTCAAAAATAACGACGATGACAAAAAGGTAGAGAAAAGAAGAGGAATCTGAAAAGGAGAAAGAAGAACAGAAGAAGGACCGACATTATTGGGAGGACAGCATCTGGTACTCCAGGACGAAGGGAAGGCTCTGCTATTACATTTAAGGGCTAGAGTTCAGGATGAAAGGTGACTGATTTGGCAATACGGAGTCAACAGAAAAGACAGTAGACTGAAGCTAAAACAGCAAGGGCTGGGGCCAGGGAATCAAGAGTAGATCGATTTAGGTCCCAAAGTATAAATACATTGCTGACAATGTGGGCTGTCTCTTATGGAAAACCTACTGCGTAGAAAGCAGCGACCTGGGGCTTTATGTACACAATTTCATTAATCCTCAACAATACTCTGAGATAGATGCAAAAACGGGAACTCATTCAGGAAAAACCAAAGGTTACATAACTAACAAATGGAGGCAAGTACTGGTATTTGATGTCAAAGTTTCCTTCCATGCATCATATACAATCAGTTATACTAACTACATTTAGAAAGACCTAACTTAATGATAAAAAGAATTATAACACGACAAAGTTGAAACTAGACTGGCTATTTATATTAACTAATCTGCCCTGACTGCTCCCACTAGCCCGCCTGTTCAATTTGCTAAAAGCAGTCACATCCAACCTGTTTTAGTCACAGACACACAGTACACACACCTCCCATCCTGGTCGCTTCATTACGTACGGTAAAAGCACAGGGATTATTATTTGACATGAGAAGGAAATTTAACTAAAATATAGACGTTACTTGCAGTCTATTCATCTCCCAGTATCTATTTGTATTTCCCCCAGAAAACTAGTTAAGGATAGTGTAAATCCATTCCTTAAATTAAAAAATTATGGTACCCAACATTACTCAAAGTATTAAGATGGAAACTGCTCTAACAGACCTGTACCTGTTCTTTATTTGCACTGTCCAACCCAGCAGCCACAAGGCCATTAAAAAAAAAAAAAAAAACTTGAAATGTGGCTACCGTGGGCAGAGAATGAATCTTTACATTTAAAGTAAGGTAAACTTTAGTGGCTAATACACTGGGACAGCACAGCCCTGAACAATGGTTCTCAACCCTGGCTGCACACTGTAACTGCCCCAGATAAACTTTTTCGATTCTAATGAGTAAACTAAAGGCCAACCCCCTTTTTTTTAAGTCTCTGGGGATGGGACCCAGGCATATGTGGTTTTATTTTATTAATGACTGTTATTTTTGAATAAATGAATGAACGAATGACAGGGTCAAGCTCTGTCACCCAGGCTGGAGTGCAGTGGTACAATCACGGCTAATCATAGCTCCCGGGCTCCATCAGTCCTCCTGCCTCAGCCTCCTGGACAGCTGGAACTACAGGCCTGCGCCACAACACCCTACTTCGGATTTTTAAGTGTAGACAAAATAAAACTACTACTGCTCCGGAACAGTGCTTTTCAGTGTGCACAGAAACCACCTGTGGAGTTTTTTAAATGTCTCTTTTGATTCGTCTAGGTCTGGAGTGAGGCATCTCTAACAAGCTGCTAGGTGATGCCTGCCACTGCTGATGCAAGGACAGTGCAGTTCGCCTTCCACAGCCACAGGACTCAACCAACCACGAACAGAAAACGCTCAGGAATAAAACAATACAAATGACACAGATAAAAAACCAACACAGTGTACCAACTATGTATACCGCATTTACACTGTCCAATCTTTTTTTTTTTTTTTTTTTTTTTTGAGACAGAGTTTCACTCTTGTTACCCAGGCTGGAGTGCAATAGCGCGATCTCGGCTCACCGCAACCTCCGCCCCCTGGGTTCAAGCAATTCTCCTGCCTCAGCCTCCCGAGTAGCTGGGACTACAGGCACGTGCCACCATGCCCAGCTAATTTTTGTATTTTTAGTAGAGACGGGGTTTCACCATGTTGACCAGGATGGTCTTGATCTCTTGACCTCATGATCCACCCACCTCGGCCTCCCAAAGTGCTGGGATTACAGGCGTGAGCCACCG
>PVKV010029517.1:0-23508 GCA_004027835.1 Alouatta palliata | reverse complement strand
GAGGCGGGTGGATCACGAGGTCAAGAGATCGAGACCATCCTGGTCAACATGGTGAAACCCCGTCTGTACTAAAAATACAAAAATTAGCTGGGCATGGTGGCACGTGCCTGTAGTCCCAGCTACTCGGGAGGCTGAGGCAGGAGAATTGCTTGAACCCAGGAGGCGGAGGTTGCGGTGAGCCGAGATCGCGCCATTGCACTCCAGCCTGGGTAACAAGAGCGAAACTCCATCTCAAAAAAAAAAAAAAAAGAAACAAGGTGTTGCGTTCTCTCACGCATTTTTCATTTTGAAAACAATCTGTTGAGCTATGTTATACTGTTATACTCAGTTTAATGAGATTCCACCATCATCCCATCTAGATACAGGAAGTTGTTTAATGATAATTCATCTTTAGTTACAACCCTAATGCAGGTGTTCACCCTGCCAGTTATACCTAACCTCAATCATTTCTTTCTTTTTTTCTTTCTTTTTTTTGAGATAGAGTCTCACTCTTTCACCCAGGCTGGAGTGAAGTGGTGCGATCTTGGCTCACGGCAACCTCCGCCTTCCGGGTTCAAGCAGTTGTCCTGCCTCAACCTCCCAAGTAGCTGGGATTATAGGCATGCACTACCATGCCCGGCTAATTTTTATATTTTCAGTAGAGATGAGGTTTTGCCACGCTGGCCAGGCTGGTCTTGAACTCCTGACCTCAGGTGATCCACCCACCTCGGCCTCAAGTCCTAGGGTTATAGACACGAGCCACCGCACCCAGCCAATCATTTCTCATTTTTGGCGGGTTTCTTTATACATGACACAGAAAAGTCACAGTGTGGTTAGCATCAGCAAGGAGGTCATTTTCTGTGGTTCGCCATCTCTTTCAGGTGTCTGTTGTGTCCAGCACTGACCCCACAAGGACTCTGCCTTGGCTTCTACTTCTTTAATTACCAAGTGCCCAGAACTGAGTGAGGCACATAGTAGGTATTCAGGAAAGGCTTTTTGGCTGACTGACATGTGAGGGGGTGTGTGTGTTTAACTGAGAATTAATGAAAGGAGGATTAAGCAAATGCATAAAATTGTTGGTATTTTCAAAACATCATTTGTTTAGGGAAAAACAATTCATTTGGGAAAAATGCCGTCAGTGTTCCACATGGTCACCTTTCATTATCATCACCTAGCTACTATCTTTTTAGATTTCTCTCTCGCAATTATCAAGACCATGTTATTTAGGTGTAGAGGTTTTTTTGTTTTTGTTTTTTTGAGATAGCGCCTGTCTCTGTCACCCACGCTGGAGTGCAGTGGTGCAGTCTCAGCTCACTGCTACCTCCGCCTCCCAGGCTCAAGTGATTCTCATGTCTCAGCCTCCAGAGTAGCTGGGATTACGAGCATGTGCCACCATGCCCAGTTAAGTTTTGCATTTTTAGTAGAGAAAGGGTTTCCCTATGTTGGCCAGGCTTTTCTCGAACTCCTGACCTCAAGTGATCCTCCCGCCTTGGCCTCCCAGTGTTGGGATTACAGGTGTGAGCCACCTTGCTTGGCCAGGTTTAGAGTTCTAAATTTTTTAAAGGGTGTAATTAGGTGTTTTTTAGTAAATTTACAGCTGAGCAACTATCACTCCTAACCTCAGGTGATCCACCTGCCTTGGCCTCCCAAAGTGCTGGGATTACAGGTGTGAGCCACTGCACCTGGCTGTTGATTCCTAACTTTTTAATGATTGCCATTCTAGCTGGCATGAGATGGTATCTCATTATGGTTTTGATTTGCATTTCTCTAATGACCAGTAATGATGAGCTTTTTTTCTTATGTTTGTTGGCTGCATAAATGTCTTCTTTTGAGAAGTGTCTGTTCATATCCTTTGCCCACTTTTTGATGGGGTTGTTGGTTTTTTTCTTGTAAATTTGTTTAAGTTCCTTGTAGATCCTGGATATTAGCCCTTTGTCAGATGGATAGATTGCAGAAATTTTCTCCCATTCTGTAGGTTGCCTGTTCACTCTCATGATAGTTTCTTTTGCTGTGCAGAAGCTCTTCAGTTTAATTAGATCCCATTTGTCAATTTTGGCTTTTGTTGCCATTGCTTTTGGTGTTTTTAGTCATTAAGTCCTTGCCCATGCCTATGTCCTAAATGGTATTGCCTAGGTTTTCTTCTAGGGTTTTTATGGTTTTTTATATAAGGTGTAAGGAGGGGGTCCAGTTTCAGTTTTTTGCATATGGCTAGCCACTTTTCTCAACACCATTTATTAAATAGGGAATACTTTCCCCACTGCTTGTTTTTGTCAGGTTCGTCAAAGATCAGATGATTGTAGATGTGTGGTGTTATTTCTGAGGCCTCTGTTCTGTTCCATTGGTCTATATCTCTGTTTTGATACCAGTACCATGCTGTTTTTTTTTTTTTTTTTTTACTGTAGCCTTATAGTATAGTTTAAAGTCAGATAGCATGATGCCTCCAGCTTTGTTCTTTTTGCTTAGGATTGTCTTGGCTATATAGGCTCTTTTTTGGTTCCATATGAAATTTAAAGTAGTTTTTTCTAATTCTATGAAGAAAGTCAATGGTAGCTTGATGAGGATAGCACTGAATCTATAAATTGCTTTGGGCAGTATGGTCATGATATTGATTCTTCCTATCCATGAGTGTGGAATGTTTTTCCATTTGTTTGTGTCCTCTTTTACTTCCTTGAGGAGTGATTTGTAGTTCTCCTTGAAGGGGTTCTTCGCATCCCTTGTAAGTTGTATTCCTAGGTATTTTATTCTCTTTGTAGCAGTTGTGAATGGGAGTTCACTCATGATTTGGCTCTCTGTCTGTCTGCTGTTGGTGTGTAGGAATGCTTGTGATTTTTGCACGTTGATTTTTTATCCTGAGACTTTGCTGAAGTTGCTTATGAGCTTAAGAGATTTTGGGCCGAGATGATAGGGTTTTCTATATAGACAATCATGTCGTCTGCAAACAGAGACAATTTGATTTCCTTTCTTCCTATTTTAATACCCTTTATTTCTTTCTCTTGCCTGATTGCCCTGGCCAGAACATCCAATACTATGTTGAACAGGAGTGGTGGGAGAGGGCATCCTTGTCTTGTGCTGGTTTTCAAAGAGAATGCTTCCAGCTTTTGCACGTTCAGTATGATATTGGCTGTGGGTTTGTCATAAATAGCTCTTATTATTTTGAGATACGTTTCATCAATACCTAGTTTATTGAGATGTTTAGTATGAAGGGGTATTGAATTTTATCGAAGGCCTTTTCTGCATCTGTTGAGGTAATCATGTGGTTTTTGTCATTGGTTCTGTTTACGTTTATTGACTTGCATATGTTGAACCAGCCTTGCCTCCCAGGGGTGAGCCGACTTGAACATTATCTCAAGATAACCAGCCCCCTAGAATTAAGCCCCTTTACTTTCAGTGTTCCTTGCTCATCTCACCACTTGCCTTCTCTTTGCCAAGCTAAACTTGGTCAAGAGTGTGTACTGAAAGCTTGAGCATAGTAGGCTGAGGAGTCTTTTTAAAAAAGGACACAGTATCAGGATGTGAAATCCAGTTGGTTAAAGCCCCAGCGTGCCCTGGTAATGCAGGAGTTCAGTGTGAGAATCCTAACTTCTGGCCCTCTTTAGTTGATGCAGTACCAGACGTCATAGAAAGAACCCTAAGAGTACAAGACCATTCTCCAAATGAAAATGTCATAGAGAAGGAGCCTTTACTTGGTGGAAAGCATGCTTTCTTTCTAAATGGCAGTCCGTGGGGCCTTAATCTCGCTCCATTCAGCATTACCTGTCTGTGTTCAGACCAGTGGACATCCATATCCGCTGTTCCATCCAGCAGAAGCAGCTTTATCATGGTAGGACTTGAACTAAACTGAACTGAAGAAACCTCCCTCAGCCAACTGTTCCTGGTAGCTAAGGACTCAATTACGCAGCATTACACACATACACTATAAATGATCTTCAGCATAAAGGTCAGTAGTCAGTAAAAATTCTCAAAATACCTTCAGAATGAAAGATTAGATTATTTTATATAAAATATGTTTTCTTATGGACTTACTGTTAATTACGTTCCTGAATTCTAATGATTTCCTTTGGTATTTTATTTAATTAATTAATTACCTTTTTTGAAACAGAATTTTGCTCTTGTTGCCCAGGCTGGAGTGCAATGGCACAATGCTGATTCACCACAGCCTCCACCTCCCAGGTTCAAGCAATTCTCCTTCCTTAGCCTCCCTAGCAGCTGGAATTACAGGCACGTGCCACCACGCTTGGCTAATTTTTTGTATGTTTAGTAGAGATGGTGTTTCACCCTGTTGGCCAGGCTGGTCTCGAACTCCTGATCTCAAGTGATCCACCCGCCTTGGCCTCCCAAAGTGCTGGGATTACAGGTGTGAGCCACTGTGCCCGGCCAGCTCCTTTGGTATTTTAATTTGCTGTATATTTGCTTAACTCCTGTGCCAGCTCACGTGTTAACATGTGTAATATGTATGCTTAATCCAGTGCATTTGATGTTGAACAATGTGCCATTTTCTTGCTCTGTGGACTGAAGAAGGTACGTGGTGCTTTTCTGTTGAAGAAGCCAGAGAACCATGCATCTTCTCTGTTCTCCACCCTCCTCTTGAGCCCAGAGTGGAGGCTGCCAGCAGGGCCGAGGCCCCACCCCGCCACCCTGCCCCGGCGGCAGAGCTGGTTCTGGGCTCTGCTCACCATTCTTGCTATTCTCTGGCTCTGCTTTGTGTTTCCAGGGACATTAGGGAAACGTCCCCTGTCTGGTTTCTATAAGCGCTGGCTCTTCTCGGCATGGAAACCAAGGCTTTGAATCTCATCTCTGGCAAATTGTTAAGTCTTCAACCCCCTATTCTGTACAGACACTTCACTCATTAAGCTCACTTGGGACCATCACCTCCCATAAAGGAAGAAGTCCCCCTCAATTAATGGTTGCCCTTGCTTCCTCAGGACAGGCAGTGAGGTTCCTGAGACCTGGGGCAGCTTCGCTTGTTTCCATCTTTGGGGAAGCACCATCCCTATTTGCTATTTTAATTTAGTGTCTTTTGAACAGCATGTATTTCTTGGCCACGCTCCTGCTTCACCTTTGATGAGGATGCTGGTCACTTGATCTACTCTAGTTATTGTTGTGTCGGGTCTTTGTGTATACTTAGGATTTTCCTTTCGTTTATATAGCGCGAGTGTCTTTTTAGTTTGGCGTAAGTCTTCATTTGCCTTTGCGAAGGCCGACAGATCTCTCGTTCCACACCAGCAGCCCCAGATGTCAGTGCCTCTGTGGCAGTCATTTTTCTTTGGTTCAAGCCAATCCGTGCCAATTGAACTATTTGCCAAGTAAGCGTATGGATTAATATCATATGTGGTCAGCTCTCAATAATCCACAGTAAGAAACAGAAAATATGAATACATTAATTCACTCTGCTGGCTGAGTGCCACTGAGATGTCATCCTCACATTCCCTCGTGGAACCCACCTTCTGCCCGCCTTGGTGGCAGAGTGTGGCTCTCCTTTCTCCTACCACAGGCTGTGGGGACCCTGGCCCTTCAGCTCCCTGTGCTCCTTGAAGAATGTCAGCTCATCATTGCAGATAATCACAAGTCTGCTGACCTTAATGGGCCAGTGGTCATTCAACCACACAGAAATGGTGTAGGATATAGTTTCATAGGTGTTGTAAATTTCATCCAGAAAGCACAGTCTCTCATTCATATTCATGCATGCCTGTTTGCTTTCCTTTTGAGTAAATCCCATGTTATTGAGAAAAGAGGAAGGGAAGTAACATTACTGCTATTAGGTGACTGTGATGTTACTGATGGGGGAAAATTGAAACTTGTAAAATTATGTGGGGAATACTTAATATTTCCACTTTTTCCCTTTCATCCAGATGATTGAAGGTTGACAGCAAACCAGTTTTGTCATAACACACTTCCTTTTGCACTGTCAGGATTGAGCAGATCCTGAATAACCAGAGATTGAGAGCTTTGATCTTAGTTCTTCAAACTCTCATCCAACTTAGGTGAAGACATAGAAGGCTGCATTCTTTGCAAAAGTCCTAAGGATGATTAATATGATTACGGTAATATATGGCAGAACAAGGATTGAGTATATTTTGATATGCCCCAAATCAAATACATATTCCATGGAAATCAGATTTAACTAGTATACATAGGAGAGCCTGCAGTTAAATTAAAAGAAGAAAAAAAGGAAGATGACGACGACTAATAAGCCCCAAGAGTTGGAGAGTATATTTATGTGGAGAAGCCACAGGGGCTGCAGGGGAGGTGAGCTTGTGTGGACCTGTGTGTGATGTGGCTGCTGGGGCTGTTAACCTAGCGTGGGTTTCTCCTGTGGAAACACAGTGGCCAGGTCTTGGCAAGTGGTTATTCTACTCTGCTATCACATGGCATTGAAAGTATTTTGCATGGTTTATTTTAAGCGGGATATTGGCAATTTAGAAACACTGGAGTAGGGTGTCTAGGCTATGAAGTCTGAAGAACATCTCTGAAATGGAATAGTGAGAGAGACTAGGGATGTCTGCTTGGAGAGAACAAACCTCCAGAGTGTCTGAGAATGATCATCAAATATCTGAAAGGATGTTTTTCTCATACACAAGGGGGTTCTTACTCTGTTGCCCAGGCTGGAGTGCAGTGGCGCGATCTCAGCTCACTGCAACCTCTGCCTCCTGAGTTCAAGTAATTCTCCTGCCTCGGCCTCTTGAGTATTAAGGCATGTACCACCATACCCAGCTAACTTTTGTATTTTTAGTAGAGATGGGGTTTTTGCCATGTTGGTCAGCCTGGTATCAAACTCCTGACCATGTGATCTGCCCACCTTGGCCTCCCAAAGTGCTGGAATTACAGGCCTGAGCCATCACACCCAATCACTTTGTTTAAGTTGCTCAAAAGGAAATAATTAGAATCAGTGAGTTGAGGTTCTGAAAAGGCAATTTGGTTTAGATCAATATTTCTCTCACATTAGGGATGCAAGAGATTTTTTTCATTTTAAAAAGCTTGTTATTTTGAAATAGTTTTAGACATACAGAAAGGTTGCAAAAACATAGTATGGAGAGTTCAAATACATCTTTCACTTAAGCTTGTTAATAATCAGTATAGTTAGCAAGCTATGAAATTAATGTTGGTGCGGTACTGTTAACTATAGACCTTATTCTAATTTTACCAGTTTTCCCACTAATATCCTTTTTCTGTCGCAAGATCTAACCCAGGATCCCACATTGCATTTAGTTTTTGAGTTTCCTGACTCTGTTCCCATCTGTTACACTTTGGCAGTCTTTCAGGACCTCATCGCTTAATGATGATTGGTGAGTTATTTAGCTGTGTAACGTTTTCCATGATTAGAGTCAGGGTGTGCATTTTTGGCGTGAGTACTGGAGAGGTGGTGTTGTGCCATCTTGGTACGTTGTGTGGAGGAGGGTTCATGATATCTGTGTCGTGTTACTGCTGTTGTTAACCTTGTCACTTGCTTCAGATGGTTTCATCCACTGAAAAGTTAACATTTTTCTCTTTGTAATTAATACAGATCTTGGGGAAGATATTTTGAGACTGTGCGAATATCCACTTTCTCCTTAAACTTTTGCCTCCTGATTTTAGCATCTGTTATTAGATCTTGCCTGCAATATTTTTTACTGTGGTATTTACTTAATGCGTAAGTCCCTCTTTGCTTTTGCATTTATCAATTAGAATTCAACTGTAAGGACGTCCCGTCCCTTCTCACCCATTTATTTACTCAATTATTTTTGATATGGGTAGACTAATAGGCATTTACTTTATTCTGTGGATTATAATCCACTGCTATTTTTATTTATTTTGTTGCTTACATCATTCCAGCTTTGGCTAATAGGAAGTCAGTCCTTCAGACTGGTGCCTATGTCTTTTTGACATGCCCTCATTTCACAAGAACTTTCTAAGTGTTTGGCCCATAAAGTGTTTCAGGCTCATTTTGTATTTTTCCTGCTCCTTCCCTGAATCAGCTGCCTCCCATGGAGTCTAGATTCCTTTTATGGGAAAAAGGTATTTAGAAACCAGTTTCTAGGTGCTGGGTGTAATCTTGCTACTGGATGCCATTGTCCTTAGTGGACACAGCTAGGATGTGTGTGTGTGTGTGTGTAGTGTGTGTGTGTGTAGTGTGTGTGTGTATAATGTGTGTGTGTGTAGTGTGTGTGTGTGTAGTGTGTGTGTGTAGTGTGTGTGTGTGTGTAGTGTGTGTGTGTGTAGTGTGTGTGTGTGTGTAGTGTATGTGTGTAGTGTGTGTGTATGTATGTGTGTATCACACCCGTACATAAACATATATGCACACACAGTAACCCACACATACATATTTATATATATTTCTGTATCTCTGTCTGGATATGTATTAAAAATTCCAGTTCAGCACCGCTAGGTTCATTGTAGCCTCTCCCTTTTCTGTATTTGTAGCTTATTTCTTCAACAGTGAGAAACTTAGCTCTCATTATTTACAGTGAATTTAATTATTTATCCAATGCCAATAAAGTAGTTTCGGAATTGCTAATCCTGTAATAAGCACATTTACTAGCTAGAGTACAGCATTTCTATACAGTGCTTTTTGTCTTTAGCCTTTGAATTTCTAGTCAAAATAGTGTTTTTTGTTTTTTTTTTTTGAGACGGAGTCTTGCTTTGTTGCCCAGGCTGGAGTGCAGTGGCACGATGTTGGCTTACTGCAGCCTCTGTCTCCTGGGTTCAAGCAATTCTCCTGCCTCAGCCTCCTGAGTAGCTGGGATTACAGAGGCATGCTACCACACCGAGCTAATTTTTGTATTTTTAGTATAGGTGGGGGTTTCTCCATGTTGACCAGGCTGGTCTGGAACTCCTAACCTAATAGTATTTTTAGAAGTTATTTGGGGTACTTCTTTTCTTCAGTGTGGCTATGCTACTTGTTTGTAATGTAGTTAGGTTTATTATTTTTGTATTCCAATTGAATTCCCCTCCCCTGATGTCCTGGTTGACTTACATTTTCAGTGCAGAGCTATATACTCCTTTTTCATTTCTGTTCCCACACCACCCTTTTTCCCAACCCTTTCCTACCCACTCTCTATAGGAAAGCAGTCTCTTTCATTTCTCAGTATCCTTCCTGTATTTCGTTTGCAGACATGAACAGATAGTGTCTATTTTCTTATAACCTCTTCTTTCTTACGCAAAGGATAGCATGTTATACATACTCTTGCACACTTTGGTTTTTGCACTTCACAGTGTATTCTGGAAATCACTCTACACCAGTAGTTATGGAAATCTTCCTTTTCCTTTTCTCAGTTGCATAGTACTTCATTGCTTGGATGTACCATAGTTTATCCAACCACTCTCCTGTGTAGGGGTATTTAGGTTGTTTCCACTATATTGCACTATTGAATAGCTGTGCAAATATGTTTCTTTTCCACATTTTTGGAGGTGTATGTTTAGGATAGGTTCTAGAGGTCTAATTGCTGGGTTAAAAAATTTGCATATAGCTTTGTTAGGTATTGCTAAATTTCCCTGCAGGAATTTGTATTCTCACCAGCAAAGTGGGACGTGCCTGTTTTCCTACAGCCTCACCAACAGGGGCTGTATCACACTGCAATTTTTGCCATTCTGATGGTAAATGCTATCTTGATGTTGTCTTAATTTGTATTTCTCTAAATATGAGTGCGTTTGAACATTTTTTTTTTCATGTTTGTGGACCATTTTAATAGCTTTTGCAAATTCTTCATGTCTTTTCTCCATTTATCTTTCAGATTTTTGGTCCTTTGTACCTCAGTTTTTGTCATAGTTTCTGTTTTTTTTTTTTTTTTTTTTTGAGGTGGAGTCTTGCTCTGTTGCCCAGGCTGGAGTGCCGTGACACGATCTCGGCTCACTGCAACCTCCGCCTCCCAGCTTCAAGCAATTCTCCTGCCTCAGCCTTCCAAGTAGCTGGAACTACAGGCGTGCACCACCATGCCTGGCTAATTTTTGTATTTTTTTTAGTGGAGACGGGATTTCACCATATTGGCCAGGCTGGTCTCGAACTCCTGACCTTGTGATCCACCCACTTTGGCCTCCCAAAGTGCTGGGATTACAGGCGTGAGCCACCGCGCCCAGCCTGTAATAGTTTCCCATATTCAAGTTACTCACCCTTTTTCTGTGGTATATGTTGCAAACATTTTTCTTTCAGTATATCAGTTATCTTTTGATGTTGTTTAGGATTTATTTGGCCCTACAGAAGTTTTTATTTTCATGTAGTCAAACTTATCAATCTTGATTTTATTGCCTCTGTATTTTGAATCATATTTAGAAAATCTTTCCCTACACCAAGATTAAATAATTCACTCGTATTTTCTCCTGGGAATTGCATAGTTCTTTATAATTAGATCTTCTACATTCAGTCCCTGATGCATCTGGTTTGGTTTTGTATGTGGTTGTATTAGTCTGTTTTCACACTGCTGATAAAGACATACCAGAGACTGGGTAATTTATAAAGAAAAAGAAATTTAATGGCCTCACAGTTCCATGTGGCTAGAGAGGCCTCACAGTCATTGCAGAAGGTGAAAGGTACATCTTACTTGGCAGTGGGCATGATAGAGAATGAGAGCCAAGCCAAAGGGGAGCCCCTTATAAAAACATCAGATCTTGTGAGACTTACTACCATGAGAACACTGTGGGGGAACTGCCCCCATGATTCAGTTACCCCCAGTGGGTTCCTCCCACAGCATGTGGGAATTATAGGAGCTACAATTCAAGATGAGATTTGGATGGGGACACAGTCAAACCATGTCATGGTGTGAGGTGCAGATCTAAATTTCTTTTCTCCAAATGGCTCTAAGTTGTCCCAGCACCATATATTAAAAAGTCCATCCTGCTGGGCACGGTGGCTCGTACTTATAATCTTAGCACTTTGGGAGGCCTAGATGGGAGGATTGCTTAGGGCCAGGAGTTTGACACCAGCCTGGTCAATATAGTGATTCCTCATCCCCCCGCCAAAAAAAGGAAAATTATCTATGTATATATAAAAGTCCATCCTTATCCTGGTGATTTGAAGCCAAACTTTCATATGTATTTCAATTTATATCTGGACTTTTATTGCTACCAAACTGGTCTGTTTGTCTCCTGTGTACCAGTACCACCGTGTTTAATTAGAGTCTCTGTGGTTTATTTTAATGTCCAGGAGTTGTTTTATTTTTTTCCTCAGAGTTTTCCTGACTCTTCTTGCATATTTTTTTTTTTTTCAGTGTGACCATTAGTATCAACTAGTGTAACTCTATAAAAATAGCTTACTGGGTTTTTTGCTGGGATTATTTTGAAGTTACAAATTAATTTAGGGAGAACTGTCATCTTTATAATATTGGGTTATCCAGCCAAGAGTTGGGGATGTCTTTTCTCTTGTTCATATTTCCTTTAGTGTCTTTCAAAGAATGTCTTACATTCTCCTTATATAGTTTGTGCAATTCTTGTTAAATTTGTTCATAGGTATTTAATGTTTGTTGCAATTATTTTAAATGGAGTTTTCTCTGATTATTTTTTGTATTTGAAAGCTGTTGATTTTTGTATGTTAATTCTGTGTTAGTGAATTTCATTATTTGAGTTAGTTTTGTCATTGACTCTCTGGGGGTTTCCAGGATGTATATGGTTATCAACTGCAAATAGAAGTGGTTTTTCTACTTTACTCCTTCTTACGCTGCTGATTGATTTCTCTCGTCTCACTATATTGGGTAATACCTGTCATACGATGTTGAACAGAAACGGAGACAGTGGGCATCTTTGCCCTGTTCTTGATAGTGGTAGAAATGCTATTAGTTTTTCCCTATGTAGTAGTGAATTAAAGAATGTGTATTTTATCATGTTTAACAGTATATCCCCTCAATTCCTGTTTTCTTTAACTTTTATCATAAATAGATTTTAAATTTTGTTAAGGGATTTTTCCGAATCTATAGAGGTAATCACACTATTTCCTTATGTTTGTTAATATAGTACATGATACTAAGAGTTTCCTAATATTTCTGATATCTTAGACCTCATTTCATATTTTTATATCAATATTGAAGAGCAATTGATTGGTGTGTAGTTTTATTTTCTTGTTCTTTCTGTCTGGTTTATCAGTGTGACATTTGCTTCATAAAAGGAGACAGTGTGCTAGAATCTTTTTCACAGGGCATTGGCATTACCTGGCCTTTGAAGGTCTGGAAGAATTCCCCTGGGAAACTGTCTGGTCCTGGGGCTTCTTGTGGGCTAGTTACTTAATAAGTCTTTCTGTTTCTTCTGGGAAATCATCAGTTTAAGCTTTCTACTCTAATGGGATCAGTTTTAGTAATCAGACTATCCTTAGGAAGTTATCAGTTTCATCTACATTTTTTCAAATTCATTTGCATAGAGGTCTGTGAAATATTCCCTTAAGATTTAAAAAATTTCCTGTTTCATTATATTTCCCTTGTGTCCTTTCTTATTTTCTATTTTTGTATTCACTCCACCTTTTTCTTGACCAACTTAACTAGTGATTTGTTAAGAAACAGTACTTTTTTCCCTCCAAAAACCAGGATTTATATTTGTACATTAAATCTGTTTTTCTATTCCCTTCCTCATTAATTTTATCTTATGTCTTCTTTTTTCTTATTAATTTTAGCTTTTTCCTTTATTTTTTCTTGGTGTATTCTTTTGGTTTGCTTTTTTCCCTTAGTTTTTATGAGCTGGGAATTATTATCGTTATTATTATTTATTTTTTGAAACAGGCTCACTCTGTTACCCAGGCTGGAGTGCAGTGGCATGATCTTGGCTCACTGCAGCCTCAGCCTTCTGGGTTCAGTCTTCCCACCTTAGCCTTCTGAGTGGCTGGGACTACAGGCACGCCACCATTCCTGGCTAATTTTTATATTTTCTGGTAGAGACAGGGTTTCACCATGTTGCCCAGGTTAGTCTCAAACTCCTGGCCTCAAGCGATCTGCCTACCTCAGCCTCCCAAAGTGATGGGATTACAGGCGTGAGCCACCATGCCTGGCTGGGAATTATTAATTTTCATTCCTTCATTTTTATTGATAAAAATGTCAGTGCAATGAAGTTTTCTCTGATTACTGCTTTAAATGTATTTCATGGATTCTGATATGTACTATTTTCATTGTAATTATTATTGTTTTTTATTCTGTCCTTTCAGTTTGGTGACCTAATAGATAATAAGACTTAAATTTCCAGGTGGAGCACCCTTCTGTTTTTTTTTTGTTTGTTTGTTTGTTTCTGTTAATAATTGATGGTTTACTGCATTGTAATCAGAAGTATTGGTTATATTTCTACCACGTAGAAATAATTGGCTTTTTTTTTCCTTTAATGCAATCAGTTGTGACTGTGGGAGGAACGCGTATTCTCTATTATTAGGGTACAAAGTTTGATATATACGTCCATAAGGTCAACCTTGATTGATTATGTTGTTTAGCTCTATCTCCTTACTTGTTTTCTGTATACTTGCTCTGCTTTGTACTGAGAATGGCATATGAAACCTCCTGTTATTAGTGTGTTTCTAACTGTGTTTGCCCACATCTCCTATAGTCTTTGATAAAGGTTGTAGTTGTATTATTTGGCTCATAGATGTTTATGAGTATTATGTCTTCACTGTGGACTGTGGCTTTCAGCATTAAAGAAAAGTCCTGGGTTGTATTTAACACTGTGGGGCTTGTGTTCTATGTGATCTGCTTCTGCTCTGTTTTGATTTTTATTTCCTTAGTATACCTTCGTCCATCCTTTTTATTTTTAGCCCTCAGAATCACCTGATTTTAAGTGCATCCCTTGTATACAGTGTATAGTTGGGTCTTTTTCTTTTAAAATTTTAGATGTAGAAGGATTTGTATTTTCTGGTGATTATTTGTATTTAATTCCATTTAATATCCATAGGTACGCTGTTTTATTATTTAACCCTTTATTGTCTGATTATCAGTTTTTTTCAGTATCAGTTAATACTCACCTGTTGCTGATATAATAATGAACTATACAATAATGAGAATTCTCCTTTCTTCATTCTTTTTCCTTTATCTCCCATTTTTAATGTATCATTTCTAGTCTGTCATAAGATTTCTATATTGTGTAAATACATTAAGTGAAAAAAGTTCATGAAGAATATATTAAATAATAATAGTACAGATAATCAACGCATTTTGCAAAACTCATAAAGGTGCTTTGCAAGTGACTGAAGAAGTCGGGGAGATGCCAGTATACCATGAAGTGTGTTCTGACGTCGGGGTGTCCAGCAGTGGGGCCTCTTGGGCTGGCTGCCAGGACTCCTGGGGTGGATTACTGGCCCTGGGCCAAGGTGGCCTCCATGACTGTTTACAGAGATCCTCCTGTCTCTGAAACTCCATGTCAGTTACAACATGGCTACCCTAAAAATACACAAAATCTTGGGACTTTGGAACTAAGTACTTTTTTTCTGTAGCATTAGAGGATTCTCGTTGTAATTATTTTCTTTAGTTCACATAGTAGTAAAAACCAAGTGCTAACTTTCCCAAAGGTTATCAGTTACAGACTGTGTGTGCAACCTTTGAAATAAATAAAACTAATTTGTTCTTCAGTGCCAGTGAGACAGAGAAGTAGTCACATGTGAATTATTCATATTGTATTAAGAAAGTATGTAATTTGATACCAAGCAAAAGCATATAACTAGTTTCTTAAACAAAATTTATAGGTTTTGTACATTTTCAATATCAATAAACCAGTCACCCTAGTTTATTACAGGAGTTTCAGCCAAAATTGTTTGAAATTACTATTTTAAATGTGCAAAGCTAAGTAAATATCAGACAATGCAAGAAATAATGAGGTTAAATGTAATTGATGATTGTTATTCTGAAAAGATAAAGTTTAAAGTCATCTCCTCAAATGCCCTGTAAAGTTTTCCAGCTCCACAGGGGTCTGTATTTGCAGCTGAAGTTTTCTGAAAGCAAATTCAATTAGAGTGTTGCGTGCTTTATGAGACTATCTAAAGTGAAATTTTGTTTGTTTCAGAAACGGGCATGCAGAAGATTAGAAGCCAGTGGGCATGAGCATGGCTGTCACCAGCTGAATGCCTGTGCCCTGGCGTCCTGGGGCCCAGAGGACCAGGAGCCTCCATCAAGAGCCCCAGCACCAAGGCCAAGTACAGGGGTATGTTCCTGTGCCCACCAATCCAGTCGTGAGCATGTTTAAATATTTTAATAGAAGGTGTAAATAATCATTGTTCTGATATATCTGCAACTGTGATTTGTTAAATAGATTTCTCAGAATGGTGGAAGGAGCTCGGCCCAGCCTTGCGTAAGATGTATTGCAGGGGAATCTGTAAGTGCATTAACCTTCTTGCTGTGACATAAAAGGTAGACTTCTTCTTAAATATTAGATCCATAAAACAAAGTTAATAAAAACTGCAATTATGTTTCTGAAGAATGAGGAACATAAATAAAAAGGTGAAGATTGATTTAAGCTTTTCTTAGCATTCTATTGGTATATAAACTAGTTTGTGTCCAGCTTCAGATTGGAAATAGAAATTGCAAATACATTTAAAATTCTTTCTAAAAACAGGGTTTAAGAAAAGGACTAGGCCACTGGATTTGGTTAAAATAGAGAATCATTTAAGGACATCTTGGAGAAAACATCTTTCTCATTTAATTTTCCAAGTAGGAATCAACATTGCTTTGTTCTTTTCCCTGTTTAAGCTTTTCTTGCATGTTTCTATCATAAACTTCACATAAATCACAGATTTCAGAAGGAAACACAGTGTTCACACCATTAATTCAAAGTAAAGCCAGGTCAGAAACTGCCAGAGTCAGATTCTCAGTCTCTTCCATTGGGCAGAATATCATAAAGTATATATTAGCATAATAATACCTTTGTTATTAATTTTGAACGTACTCCAAGAATGAGTTAATATGTCTATGATAACCTCTATAATTCTTGGGTTTCTTTAATTTTAAATTTGAAATCTTAATATTGCAATAAAATAGAATTATATTTAAATTCCACATAGAAACCAGGAATTTGTGTGTGTATATATGGGTATTTCTGAGATTGCCCCCTAAAGATCTTTAGAGCAATGTATTGCTCTGTTTTTGATAAGCAAAAGATTGAGTCAATAAATTATAGAGATCCTCAGTTGACACACTGTAAGCTACTGTGTTTTATAATGATAAGCACTGATTTTGTTTCAAACAAAGACCTAAAACCATGACAGCTATCACCATATCTGATGACAGGGTGAACCTCGGATTATCTGAAGTCCTTAGACGAATATGAAAACAAAGTTTAGTATTAACCTCACTCCATGAACGTATACTTTGCTACTTTTTGTACTCTCTCTTTAGAAACATTTTCATAGGTTTTGTTGCATTCTATGGTATAATTCTGAACAGTGGTGAAATGAAAGATCTAGCAACTTGAATTTAGTGTGTTTAGGTTGATTCATGTAGCTGTTAGACATATCCTAGAATATGAATGAATAATGCTTACTTTGAGAACTATGTCCCCATTGGGGTTGAATTCTGTGTTTGCTGAGACCAACTGATGCCTTCTTTGTCCCCACCCTATTGCCATGGAATGTATCTTTCACATTCCCGCATCTGTTGGAGGCAAACACTTGATGTAGTACAGATTCTTAATGCTTTGAGAGCTTGTGTTCTGGCATGAATGGCTTAAAGAAAAAAACAAATTTAGTTCAAGCAACTGATTGGATCATTTTGACTAATATTCTGTTTGAACAACAGTACCTATTTGATTAGGGTTTTTCCTTTCTTTGTAATTCCCCAGGCTTGCCCCTGTTATGTTTCATAGAAAATGAATCTATGAGCAGAAAACCTTCATTGATATGTAAATATCATTTTTTTTTTTGCTTAATACTCAATATTCTTTTCATCTAAATTCCAGAAACTGACTTTAAAAAATCAGTTTCCTTTTATTTGTAGTTATTCTCAATAAAATTTCACCCAGGCTTGGGCGTTTTAATATTTACACCCACTATTTCTGAAAGTCTAATGTAAATAAAGATTGAAATGTGAATTTGAAAAGTCACACCTCTTGATATTTGAACAGACTATAGCTGCATATATCTTCTTTTTCTAATAATATGGCTAGTTTCTCTCCTAAGCTTTTAAAATAATAAGACACTATTTTTGTATTATAAAACATCAAAAGGTTCAGTGTTAAATAAAAAGCAAATAGTATTTTTAGAAATGCAAGATCCCTGGGAGTTGTATTTAACAATAAATCACCAATGCGGAGCAATTCCAAATTTCAGAAGACTTTATTAAACTTGCAGTTCCATTCACAAATGCCTGCTGACATGTGGGCCTGCCCACTCTCCCGTGATGCCGTAGGCGGCTCAGAATGGTTCTCTTGGTCAGAGAGAAGCCAAGGTGATATCAGGGTTGTTTGTGTGGAATTCCTAATGGGAAACTTGTATGTGATTGTCAGTTTATTTGGTGGCTTTTCTCTAGTAAGCTCCTTTACATCCTGAATTCTCTAGTGCATTTTTGACCTTAGTAGGATGTCACCTGATCTGATGTGTTCTGCTCTGAATTCTCAGTATAGCCATCTGAGCTTGGTGGTCCTTCTGTTCCTAAGCTTTTCCTTACGTTTATGATTGAATGTCTCACACATACAGGGTCTTGACATTTCTCATATGCAAGGACTTCCTCTGTAGACCTCTTCAAACTCATTTTCCAAGTTTGAATTTCAGTCTATTTCTGTTGACCCATTCAGGCTCATTGTAACCACTGTTATAATGGTTACTATTTCAGGAGTGGCTGAGGTGGTTTCTTAGAGTAATTACCATTAGAGTTCACCTCCTGCTATACATTATTATTTAGGAGCGTCTCCTTGTAGCCCTGAATCACCCTGCTCATGTTATTAACGATGGAAATGAATGTGGTGGGACCCCGTCTTGCAACATTCAGGGTATCTGCTCCTGCCCAGGGTTGGGATGCTACCTCTCCCTGTTACATGCTGTCTGGGGCTGCAAGCCACATAGAAGATGATCGTCATCGCTAGGAGGCTTCCTTTCCTGCCACCAGCGGCTCCCACGCTGGGCAGGCAGTTGCCTGGGGTACAGGCTTCCTTTTCTGGATCCACACGGCTTGCTTTTTTTTGCATGGGCCACATGGTAACCAAGTGTAAGATGGAAAGGAAGCTACTCCTTGAAAATTCAAACCAATTAAATGAAACCTTAGGAGGCTGCCAGAGGTCTCCAAAATAATCAAAAGATGGTACATAAAAAGGGGAGGAAGGCTTATAAGATACAAAACTGTAGAAAGGATTTAGGATATTGGTTGAGGAGAGGGGTGATGATATTTCCTCAGCACCATGTTTTCCTAGAGGTCTCCCATCTCTGATATTTTGTAGCCTCTCAGTGCTGGAATCCTCTGGGGAAGGGGCCACTCTCAGATCTTACTGGGTCATGGTCGGACCATTGCCTGGTTTTTTCTCAGCTCTGACGCCCTTTATCTGCCCCTCCTAAGTGTTGTGGAGACTGTGTTTCCCAGACTCCTTTGCTTCTGACTTCTGGGAGAATCCAGCCAACGGGAGGCATTGGTATGACACAGGAATGTGGGGGAGGCCAGACCTTTTCTCTCTCTCTCTCTCTCTCTCTGTCTCTCTGTCTCTCTCTCTCTTTCTCTCTCTCTCTCAGCCCTCCCCCAGGATACAGCTCCTGCAGAGCATTCCCTCTGGGCCCAGCTCCTGCCAGGTCTACCAGCTCCTGAGTCTGAGGTCACATTTCTTTTCCCTTTGTCGTCTCAGCCCTTGGAGGGGGCTTCTTACAGTGATGAGTGATTGGCTCCTGTATTAATCCATTTTCACACCGCTATAAAGAACTACCTGATGCCTGTAATCCCAGCTGCTTGGGAGGCTGAGGCAGGAGAATCGCTTGAACCTGAGAGGTGGGGGTTGCAGTGAGCAGAGATCGCACCATTGCACTCCAGCCTGGGTGACACTCCCATCTCAAAAAAAAAAAAAAAGATCTGCCTGAGACTAGATAATTTATAAAGAAAAGAGGTCTAGTTGACTCACAATTCCACAGGCTGTACAGGAAGCATGGCTGGGAGGCCTCAGAAACCTTCCAGTGGTGGTGGAAGGCAAAGGGGAAGCAAGCATTCCTTACCATGACAGCAAGAGAGAGGGAGAGAGCCAGAGGGGAATTGCCACGTACTTTCAAACAACCAGATCTCGTGAGAACTCACTCACTATCATGAGGACAGCAAGGGGAATTCCACCCCCATGATCCAGTCATGTCCCACCCCCCGGCATATGTGGAGAGTACAGTTCGAGATGAGATTTGGGTGGGGACACGGCACTGAACCGCATCAGCTCCCCTGCTGGCTTCTCATCTCTTCTGTCATTTGTGGAGCCAAATCTAAGATACATTCCCTCTGTTTGAAATATATCTATATTGGTTTCTGTTTGCTTACCTGTGCTAATTAGCTAATGGATGGACGGATTCTCTTGGGGAGAAAAGTTGCTGTTTCTAACAGAGGTCTCTGGGCCTTTGTTGTCTCCTGCAGGGGCCCAGTCAGTGGTTCGCAAGCTTGGCACTCCAGAGTGCTGGCAGGGCTGATCCTGCTCATGAGCCACATGAGTCTCGAGAGCCTGGACATGAAATTTAAAAATACCGTCAGGCCCTTCAGCGTTGCCCATAACTAATGCTCCTTCACTCCCTTTTATCTGTGGTTTTGTTTTTTTGAGATGGAGTCTCGCTCTGCTGCCCACACTGGAGTGCAGTGGCGTGATCTCTGCCCACTGCAACCTCCGCCTCCTGGGTTCAAGCGATTCTCCTGCCTCAGCCTCCTGAGTAGCTGGGACTCTGAGACTACCGGTGCACTCCACCGCACCTGGCTAATTTTTGTATTTTTAGTAGAGATGGGGTTGGTTTCACCAGGTTGGCCAGGCTGGCCTCAAACTCCTGGCCTCGTGATCCGCCCGCCTTGGCCTCCCAAAGTGCTGGGATTACAGGTGTCAGCCACCGCACCCTGTGGCTTATTGGTTTTTATTGCTCTAACTAGTAGGGAGTTCCTACTGAAAAGCCAGCATGCAAAACGTGATGTTTCCTGGTGTTGTGGAGCTTCACTCCCCATATTGATTGTGGATACCAGCATTGTCATTGGCCTTAGCAAGCTTTTTTTTTTTTTTTTTTTCATTGAGGGCAAATAGTAAGGGAACAGTCTTAATAAGCCTCCGCAGTATTCACTTTTTGACATTGAAATCTATTATCAGACAGCACTGATGTGTGTGTGGTGTGTGTGGTGTGTGTGCATGTGTGTCTGTGTATATATGTGATGTGTGTACGTGTCTGTGTGTGGACGCAGGCAATATAGGAGCAGAAATTGAGGGCAGGGGAAGGGAGGTGTTTGGTCCAAACCGATTGTTTTGGTTCAGTTTTCCCTTCTAGGGACAGCAGGAGGGGCCAGGGTATGATTATTCTGATTCTAAATGGATGCATGTTTTTCTTTGTATTTCTTTTTATCTCCAAATGGGTGACCTTTAAAATGTTTCTGTTTATTTTGTTTACACATCTGTAAATTATTGGTCATTGCTTGCTACCTCTGCGTCATCTATAAATACTGCACTGGAACAGGAAACCTCAGAACCCAGTGATCCCTGCCCTCCTCCGTGCCTGCGGTGACAGCCGAGAACGCTGCCTGTGCTTGCTAGGGCAGGTCCAAGTGTCAAGCTGGAGACGGGTCCGAGGATGGAAATGTAATGTTCTGACATCAGTGAACAGAGATCGATGTGCAGTGCCCTGCTCTTTGTGTCCTGTCTCGGCCACAGCTGACAGCAAGCATCCTTGTCAGTTCATTCTTCCTCTGTCCTGAGAGAAGAAAACAGTCACAGAGAATCAGCAGGAACTTCATTGTTTGTTCCAGTAGAATCAAGCTGTGCTCCACGCACTTCTCCCCCCAGGTCTGTCAAGGATCCTGGAGTATCGTCAATTTACGATAAGGAAAGTGACGTCCGCAGGGGCCAGGTGACTGGCCTGCCACGCACCGTGGTTGGTTGGGAGGCAGGGCCCGAACGCTTGGCTTGGAGCCCCCCGCTTTCTGCTGTTTTTGGCTGATCTGTGTGTTTGCGGGCAGGATGCTGGCATCTCCCTTACACTGGCGGTCCGGCGTCGAGTCGAACACCCTCTGAGAAGTGTGGCAGTGATAGTGCGGACTTCTGTGGACTTCATCCCTAGACACAGTGAGAAGTTCTTGGCTAAGACACGGGGCTGATCCGCTCGAACTGTGAGGGAATAAGCTACGCAGCAGAAGAGTCTGGCTGTGTTGATAGAGCCAAGTGTGCATTCCAGAACAGGTGAGTCTGAATAGGCCACTGATAACATCTTTAGGTTTAGCTTCTAGCAGTAGCTGACAGTAATTTCTCTGGAATATGGATATTGAAAAACTACCTTTAAAAAAATTTAACTGTTATTTAGATCATTTTCTGGTGCTGAAGGAGCTAAAGGGCTTCAGATGACTAGAAGAAAAAAACAAAAAAGTTCACTTTAGTCTTCCTACAAACATGTTAAATAAAACCAACACATGTGTGTCCCCCTCCTGCTACAGAGACTCAAGGTAGACTCTGATAAAAACACACAGTTGTTCATGTCATAGGCAAAGAGAGAAAACAAAAGCAGAGCTGTTGGGACCAACACTCTCTTTAGTGGCCCTTACTGGGTCTGGGCACTTGCTGGGTTAGGTCCTAGAATGCACCCAGGGCTGGGAACTAGAATGCTTATGTCCAGAGATAGATATGATGTTGGCCTTACAGATGTGTGGGAGCTAGAATTTGGATCCTTGCATAAAGTTTAGAGCCTTGAAGATCTGATTATACCCTAAAAGGGGACTGGAAATTACAATACCAGGCCCTGCGTGGGTGTGGACTCCAAGTTTATTTTATCTCAATTGTATAGGAACCAAAAGTAGAAGTACTGACTTAGAAACAGTTGCAGACCATTGAAGTTCTTAAGACCTTGGGTGGCAGCAGATGCAGAATTGTCCTGTAGGCATGCTTCCACCACCCAGTGCGTAGGAGATTCAGACATAAAACAGCTCCCACTGAGTATAAGATCACAGTAGAAAAATAAGCACATAAACAAATCTACTACCATGGTGAGAAGAGGGGTCAGGAAATATAGCATGCAGTAGAATCCAAATCTCCAGGAATCTGAAATAATAGAAGAATCTAAAGTTTGATACAAAGTACAGGCACCTCATTTTATTGCATTTCACTTTATTGTGCTTTGAAGATACTGTGGTTTTTACACATTGAAGATTTGTGGCAACCTTGCATTGAACAAGTCTATTTGATGCCATTTTCCCAACAGCATACTGTCACCTCATGCTTTTTTGTCTGCATTTTTTAATAATAAAGTATTTTAAAATTATGGTATGTACTTTTTTTTAGGCAGAATGCTGTTGCACACTTAACAGACTACAGCATGTTATAAAACGAAACTTTTATATGCTCTGGGAAACCAAAAAATTTGTGTGACTCACTTTATTGCAGTGTTCTGCAACGCCTCTGAGGTATAGTGTAGCTATTTTACATTTTGAAAAACGATTAAAAAGAAATAGAGCCATAATAAGAAAGGAAGACAGTTTGAAAAAAATACTGGAAGGTTTTTTTTAAGAAGAACTAAAAGTTCATGATATGTTCACTGAAGTTTTTTAAAAAAAAATCATCAGATTAGACACAGTTAAAGACAAAATTAGTGAATTAGAAGAAGACAGAGCTGGATAAATTCCCCCAAGCATAGCAAGAGAGATAAAAAGACAGAAAGTATGAAAGTGTAACTGGGAGTCATAGAGGAAAGAATGAGAAGGCCCATTAGGAAATCCGGAAGGAAGGACTTTAGAGAATGTTTGAGTAGAATAGTTGAAAAGATAATGGCTGAGAATTTTCCAGAATTGAAGAAAGGCATATGTGGTCAATTTTGAGGTAGAATAACAAGTGAGGGAAATTATCCATCAAATATCAAGATATATTACAAAGCTATGACTGTTAAGACAATGTGTTACTGGCCCAAGCATAGACTAACCAATGAAATAAAATTGAGATCTTTAAACATGCATATATGGCAGTTTGAAGCCGTTATGAATTGGATTTATTTAAGCCTATAAATTGTGTCAGGGCAATTAGTTATCCATATAAGGAAAGATAAAACTAGATCCCTGTCTCACACAAAATCAATTCTAGGAGGTGGAGGTGGTGGTGGGAGTTAATAAGAGACTAAATATGAAAAAAAAAAACAAAAAAAAAACTTCTAACATTTTCAGTTAAAAATATAAAATATGACAGCCAGGTGTGGTGTCTCATGCCTGTAATCCCAGCACTTTGGGAGGCCAAAGTGGGCGGATCACCTGAGGTTGGGAGTTCAAGACCAGCCTGTCCAATATGGAGAAACCCCGTCTCTACTAAAAATACAAAATTAGCTGGACGTGGTGGCACATGCCTGTAGTCCCAGCTACTCGGGAGGCTGAGGTAGGAGAATCACTTGAACCCAAGAGGTGGAGGTTGTGGGGAGCCGAGATCGCACCATTGCACTCCAGCCTGGGCAACGAGAGCAAAACTCTGTCTCAAAAAAAAAAAAAAAAAAAAAAAAAAAAAAAA
>PVKV010029516.1:0-23514 GCA_004027835.1 Alouatta palliata | reverse complement strand
TGATCCCAGGGAAGACCTCTGAGAGACTGCTTGTTCACTTAGGGGGTGAAGGAGTTGGAGTATTTGTCTATACACCTCCATTGTCATTGGATGGTGCGTGATCCCAGGGAAGACCTCTGAGAGACTGCTTGTTCACTTAGGGGGTGAAGGAGTTGGAGTATTTGTCTATACACCTCCATTGTCATTGGATGGTGCGTGATCCCAGGGAAGACCTCTGAGAGACTGCTTGTTCACTTAGGGGGTGAAGGAGTTGGAGTATTTGTCTATACACCTCCATTGTCATTGGATGGTGCATGATCCCAGGGAAGACCTCTGAGAGACTGCTTGTTCACTTAGGGGGTGAAGGAGTTGGAGTATTTGTCTATACACCTCCATTGTCATTGGATGGTGCGTGATCCAAGGGAAGACCTCTGAGAGACTGCTTGTTCACTTAGGGGGTGAAGGAGTTGGAGTATTTGTCTATACTCCTCCGTTGTCATTGGCTGCCTTTAGGGGCATCAACTCTCTGGTATTCTGGCCTACCTTTTGTGCAGGACAGTCATGCTCCTGGATAGAGAATTACTCAGCAAAGTCACAGATGATTTTAATGGAAAGCCACTGACAGTTAAGGAAATGATAAGTGCCATGGGTGTATAAGCTGGGCACTGGCAGCATCTGCTCAAAAAATTGGGGCATATTTTCAGGACAATGAGCTATACAGTCGGACTAAATTAGGGCATTTAGAGAGGTGGGCTGCAAGTGTCTTTAGAGGATTAGAAGGTTACGTAAATAACTGATGTGAGTGGGTGAGGGACCAGTACACAGGTTCTCCTGATGGTCTAGCCACTACTCATATTCAGTTGAGTGTGAAGATGTGAACCCAGTGTCACCAGATCTCTCAGTGTTTCAAAGAAGCTGGAAATCCAAATTCGTGTGTGTGTGTGTGTGTGTGTGTGTGTGTGTGTCTGTGTGTAATGCCTCAGTGTTTAAATATGAGCATCTAATTAATAATTTAAGAAAAGGAGTCTGCTAACAGAAAAAAAGTCTACAGATTGGAGATAAGCAGCCCACAGGATGGTTGCAACAACTGATATAAGAGTGGACATGGTGAGAAACATTTAAGAAGGTTGAGCTGGAGCCATATTATGAACAAACTTGATTTCCAGGCTTGGGGATTTGTGCTTAAATTGGCTTGCACTGGAAAACCCATAAATAATTTTGAGCAAGACAGTGGAGTGATAATGAGCTCTGCTAGAAAAAAATTAACCTGATGATGGCATAAAGAATAGAAAGAAGAAGGAGGAATGAAGAAGGATGAAAGGCAGAGAGACTTAAGAAGCTACAGCTATATTTTATTATTTATATTATATATTTAATATAAAGGAATCATGAAGGCTAGGTTGAATTTGTGTTGAACCTTAAAACAGGCATTCAGGAGAAAGGAGGGGCAAGGCACACTGAGAAATAGATGTATCAGTATAAAGAAAACCTACACTTTCGCTGGAAAAAAATGTTCAACGGGCCCAAGTCATCCTGAAAGCTTAAGCGCAGGGTGAGAAAACACAAGTGGGGTGTGAAGTATTAACCAACTTTGGTGCTGTGCTCCCCACCCAGTCATGGTATGGCAAGTTGGGTCTCATCCACTTGACTCCACACCCATGCAGATGTGCCCAAACGGCCCCTGGAGAGAGAGCTAAGGAACCAAGCAAGCTCAGGCTGAGGGATGAGTCAAGGGACTGGCCAAGGTGACCAATCTAAGAGAGAAATCCCCCATGACAATGAGGTTGGGAGGGAGACTTCCCAAAACTCTGTATTATACACTGTCCACTCTCCCATTATGTTCATAGAATCTCTGAAGTTCAGAAAGACCAAAAAGATCAGAGCAGGTACCAGACTACCCATGAAGTGTGTCCTGTATAGTTTCTGTCCATCTTCCAGGGCTCTCAGACAGAGCTTTCAATACTGACAGCTCACCTGGACTCTCTCTCTTCAAGGAACTTTTATTCCAACCTTTGTTCACTTTTCTCTTCCTCGTCCTGTCCCCTTTCCTCAAATCAACTTGTACTTGATCTCTGCTCTGTTCTTTCACACTTTTGCTCTAGCTCACAGGATAAACCAACTGATGCAGACACTGCTGATGCCCAAACCCATATCCTCTCAACCCTCCTCAAGTTCACTCGCAGCTGCACTGGTGAACGGTCCCATTCATTATGTCCATCTTGAGTACCTCCATCTTTTGCCCTCTGCCTGGGACTTTCTCCTTTGCCATAGGAACTTCCTCAGCCCATGCACAGCATCTTGCTTCAAGGACAACCCTCAACCAGTGAGGAGTGAAATGTCAAGTGATAAGCACCCAGCTTTCAGTGGAATAGTCCTAAGCGCATTTTTTACATTTCCTTAGAGGATCTTCAGCTGGGGGAAGGCCTCGTTGCCAACAGCAGTAATTCTCTCTTTAATGCAACTTTTATTGGCTTTTCTCCCTTCACTATCTGACTTCCTCCTCTCCCCCTACCTCTTCTCTGGAATCTCTTCTTAAATAAAATGTCAGCATTGGAGTCCCCAAAGGTCTGACTTTGGGAGAATGCGAAAGAGGCATTACCCAGTCTATCTGGTCATTGCATTATTTGTTTTCCCTTTTTGGATTATACTTGAATCCTTACAGATACCCTTTCTAATATAAGGGAGTGACAGCAAAGTTGGTGATTTTGATTTGGGACACAACTGTAGACCAATAGAAGAAATACTTAGAGACTACAGTACCTATAAAACACACACACACACACACACACCTCTCATACCTATGAGTTTTTTGCCCTGTGTAAAGGAGAGAACATGCCCTATCATACTTATATTCACAACCATAATGGAACAAATTGAAATTGAGGTTTCATGCCTGGACAAGCTGCTTTTTTTGTTAGGGGAAAATATAAACTACTTTTTCTCTACGGGAATCAATTTGAACTGCAAATGATGAATGTGGTAAAGGCTGAGGAAAGCCAACATTGGTACTACTAGATACAGCCATTGATTGATGACCTGCTATAAACCAAAATAGTTAAGCAGCATACAAATTATGTCCATAAGCCTTACAATTAAATTTAAATGGAAAAACTTCTAAAAGCCAAAACAATCTTCTAGTTTTCATTGCTCTCATATACATCAATGTCAAATTTAATGGGCAGATAAACCACATTTATATTTAAAATACATTAAACCCAGAGTAGGAAGAATGGTACAGAAATGGTCAGTGTATTGGCAAGTGTGTCATTTGCCCTTGCATGAATTTATTTTCCTACATTTCCTATCAGCTTTTTACCTTCTGAGTTTTTTTATGCCCATCAATCCTTTAATCTATTGTGTTGTATTTATTTATTGAGCAGCTTTCATATTAAAGACACAAGGCCAGCCTCACATAACACAGAGATGAATTGTGTAGAGTTCTGGTCCTCCAAGGGTTTATGTTCTAGTAGGAGGGTGAGCTAACGCAAAGGATTGAATCTTCAAACCAAATTCACATGAATCAGAGATCTTACCCAACATCAAACTTTATTAATAATTCAAGGATATAAGGATTCAGGAAGCAAAGCCAAAAGAGATCTGAGGCATCCCGCACAGCTCCCTGGGTTGTCGTTCCACATTAGATGTGTGTATTTTGGCCTAGCATAGACAATGCCTCTCAGTGAGAGCCACAGGTTGTCTGACACAGTGACAAAAGAGACATGATATAGCTCCATTTTATATCCAAGAGAATTGTATATCTTACAAGACAATCTCCAAGCAATGACGCTTCATAAAGCTGTAGAGCTCATGTGTTTTCCTAAGCAAACTAAAGACATCCTATTAAGAGCAATCCACAGAAAAAGGCTCTCCTCCTAGGAAATAGCATTAGTGTATTTCCCAGAGGTCCAGTTATCATGTTGACAAGGAGATTCAGTGAGCTTCCTTCTTCTCTCTCCCTTGAGAATCCCCCAGTAATGGGGAGAGAAAACAGATCACAGGCCAGCTGCTTCAACACTGTCCTCCCCGGAGAGACAGGACACACACCCAAACAAGTACAACACCCGACAGAAATCAATAACTAGTGTACAACTCTGGGGATGGTACAGCATAGAAAATTCTACTCTCTGTGCAAATTTATCATGAAGATTTTAAGTTATCTAATATTATGGCTTCTTTCTATGAACAGCACACCAAGAGAAGCCCTAGAGATCAGTTGTGTCCATCATCTGAAGATCTGAACCAGCCAAAGTCCAAATGAATATGAAAGTCCAAAGTGTGCTAGGACAGGGGATGAGGGAGAAGAGTTATGAGGGTGGAAGTTATGGTTAGAAAGGTAGAGCTATTAGATTGGACATTCCCTGAGTAACATCTTTAAGGGGTTGTTCCTCTTCTCGCTCCTACTCTCTCCTTCTCCCTGCTTTCTTTCTCCCTCTACCCTTCTTTTGAGATGGAGTTTCACTCTTGTTACCCAGGCTGGAGTGCAATGGCATGATCTTAGCTCACCACAACCTCTGCCTCCTGGGTTCAAGCAATTCTCCTGCCTCAGCCTCCTGAGTAGCTGGGACTACAGGTGCGCACCACCATGCCCAGCTAATTTTTTTGTATTTTTAGTAGAGACAGGGTTTCAACATGTTGACCAGGATGGTCTTGATCTCTTGACCTCGTGATCCACCCGCCTCGGCCTCCCAAAGTGCTGGGATTATAGGCGTGAGCCACCGCGCCCGGCTCTCTCCCTCTACCCTTCTCCTCCTCCCTCCTCATTAGGCAGAGGTTTTGGAATAGACATAAATAAGTATATTCTATAATATGTATTACAAACATCTCTTTATAATCTGTATCTATGCATTATCATTTTTATATATACACATACATATATGTGCATCTTCTTATAACACTTGATATTGATCTTGACAAATACTGATTGAGCACTCACTATGTGATATCAGGCACCATTCTAGCTTGTGATACATCCATGAACAAAATGAACAAAAATCCCTTCCATTGTGGAGATTACATTCTATCAGGAGGATAAAGACAATAATCAATAGATATAATTAATAAGTAAACTATGTACTTTGTGAGAAAGTGATAAATACCCATAGAAAAGAAAGGGGGACAGGAGTGCTGAGAGTAGTCAGGCTGAAATTTTAAACAGGACATTAATCCTGTGGTCAGAGGAGTAATGGGGTGGGAGCCGGGGGAAGGTAGATGATAGAACCTTATAGACCACGCTAAAGACTTTGGCTTTTATTCAGAGAGAAAAGGGGATCCACTGAAAGGTTTGGGACAGAGTAGAGTCATAGTCTAATTTATGCTTGCCATGGTAAGAAGGCTGCAGGAGTCAAGAGAAGCCAGGAGACCAGTTAAGAGACTATTGTAACAATCTACACAAAAGAGGAGGTTGGCTCCACCAGGGTAGCAGCAGTGGAGGTGATGGGAAATGGTCAGATAAGGATGTATTTCAAAGAAGTAACCAATAGGATTTTCTAATGGATTGGATATTGTGTGTTGGATAAAAAGAAGTGAAGAATATCATCAAAATGTTGGCTGTGGGTAACTAGAAGTTTGGAATTACCCTCAACTGAGACGGGGAAGAATAGGAAGGAAGCAGGTTTGGAGACAGCACTTGGTTATTAACTGTTGTCTCGCAGCCCCACACTTGCCCTTCTATACTCTTGTCCATACTTCTGGGGTAAGAGTCTACAAACTACATTTGCCAGGCTCCTTTGCAATTTGACTTCTCATTAGGAGACACTACTGGGAGATCAGAAGGTGAAAAGAAAAGACAGTCTTCCTACTTCTGGGGTAAAGCGGTAGTTGCTAGTCGTTGCTAACATGAAGGTGGATAGGGGTGATTTCATAAGCTGACAGCCCAGGCAGGGGCAGCAGATTTCTAGCAGCTTCAGGACTGATCTTGAAGATTTAAACCTGACACAACACCATCTCCAGCAGGGCAAGCTTATGAGCTCCAGCGTGGAAGTGCATGCAGCTTCTGACCTCTGGGAGCAATAGCTCCTTCCTCCTTTATTGCTTTCAGACCTCCATTTTCCCTTTTGCACTTCCAGCCCTTCCAACACTGAAATTTCCCAGTATTGAAATGCGTAGTGTTGTTGTTTACTGTTGTTGTTGTTTCTAACCAGGTCTGATTGGCATGGAGGTGGAGGATTAGGACTTCAGTTTTGGACATGGTAATTTTGAGAAGGCTGCTAGAAATCCAAACGTTAATATCACATAGGCAGTTGGATGCCTGAGTCTGGAGGATATGAGGTTACCCTCTTTTCTTGGCAAAGAAGTCTGGGCTGGAAATATACTTTGGTTGCATATAGATGGTATTTAAAGTCATGAGGCTAGGTGGAGTGACCAAAGGAGTTAGTCTGGGTCAAGGAGACATACAAGGACAGAGCCAGGGACGTTCTAACATTAAGAGAAGAGGAGAATCTGGCTGAAGAGCCTGAAGAGAAAAAGTGAGATAGGAGGAAACCATGGGAGTATGCTCTGGAAGCCTGTGCTTCCTTATGTAATTTGGAGTTTGGATTTTTGATTTTGCTTATGAACACTGAAAGAAGGTACAAAGACTCCCATACTACACCAAAGGATTCCATACTCTTCAAGGACTAGGAAACCCAGACCAGAAGACATCATCATGGTATCTATATTCCCATCTCTATTACACATTTCTTAGGTGATTAGGGCAAATTCATTTGACTTCTCTCTGCCATACTTTTTCTCAACTATAGAATGAAGGTGACTTTGCTGTTTATCTACCTGCTATGGATGTTTTGGAAATTTATAAAGTGATTATTTTTAAAGCAAGTATTATTAAAAGAATTTCACTAGCCAAACTTTGCCACTTATCAACTGAGATGGCCACTCACAGACAAAAGCAATGGAGCTGAACAGTCTGTATCCAACCCAGTGTTATCATTTACTATATCATGCCCTAATTCAAGTTATTAACCTTCTTGAGTCTCATTTTCTTTACCTGTAACATGCAAACAATGACAGTAAGAGCAAGATAGCCATGACAAAAAAAAATCATATGCTTGCAAAGTCTCCGATACATAGTAAATAAGGGAAAAAAAGTTGATCCTATCCTCCACTCCAAGTTTTTAGAAATCTAGTAGGCAAATGACATCAGATATATTTTGACATCAGATGATTTCTAAATATAGAGATGATGGAAAGCCTGAATTGTTTTAACTGGATAAGGCAGTGAGCCATGAAATTGTCAACAATGTTCTCAGGAAGTGAACGCTAAAACAACCAGAACCTCAATTTGTCTGTTAAACTCAACCCAGCTCACACCTAACAAGCAGGATCAAATGTTAGACAGAGCAATGGCATGGGTTACTCTGCTCTTGTCTGTGTGGTTGTTTACATACACTTACATGGACTCCAAGAGATGGACGGAGCAGGACGACTGCGTTCGTTTGCTGGGGCTGCCATGACAAAGCACCGCAGACTGGGTGGCTTAAACAACAGAATTTATTTCTCACAGTTTGGGAGGCTAAAAGTTCAAGATCAAAGTGTTGGCATGTTTGATTCTTTCTGAGGACAATCTCGTCGACTTCTAGATGGTCACCTTTTGCTGTGTCTTCAAACAGTCTTTCTTCTGTGCATGCACATTCCTGATACTTCTGTGGGTCCAAATTTCCTCTTTTTTATAAGGGCAGCAGTTAGATAGAATTAGGGCCCACCCAACTGACCTCTTTTAGCATAATCACCTCTTTAAAGGCCCTTTCTCCAAATACAGACGCTATTCTGAGTTAGTAGCATTAGAGCTTCAACATAAAAATGGAGGAGGGAAGGCACAATTCAACTCCTAACAAGGAATGAATTAGCGATTTAGGAGCTAGAATTCCATCCAGATCCTTAAAATATTGAGTGGCTTATAGGCACAGGCAAAAGAGGATTGCCCAGAAGGTAAGACTCTAGGAGACCAGGTGTGCTGCCGTATGAATTACAGAGAGTCTGTCTTAGAACACGGTATTCTTGTGAAGATAAAATGAACTGATCCACACATAATCCTATTCCTTCCTCCTGGGCTTATTGATAGCTATGCACTTTCAAGGCAAGGTCTTCTCCTACCTCAGATTGAAACCCACATCTCCCTATCCCTGGTCCTTTCACCTGGTCCATGAGCTATAGATGGATTAACAGTGAGAGTTAACCTAAGGAACCCAGGAATTCCCTTCTCATGTAACTGTCAGCAGCAATTAGACAGTGATTGCCATACTTTCAGTACTGCATCCATCAATTTCTACCAAATTAATGGACTAAAATACGCTGTGCCCTTGAACTGATCATGCAGTTATCAGACGGGGAGCTAAAGAGAAAGAACAAGAGCAAGTGGGAACAAGCCAGGGTCTTCAAATCCATAACCAGAGTGCTAAGGATTACTAAGAAAATGGCCGGGCGCAGTGGCTCTCACCCATAATCCCAGCACTTTGGGAGGCCAAGGCAGGTGGATCATGAGGTCAGATCAAGACCATCCTAGTCAACATGGTGAAACCTCGTCTCTACTAAAAATACAAAAATTAGCAGGGCGTGGTGTGGGGTGTGCCTGTAATCCCAGCTACTCGGGAGGCTGAGGCAGGAGAATCACTTGAACCAGGGAGTCAGAGGTTGCAGTGAGCTGAGATCGTGCCACTGCACTCCAGCCTGGGCGACAGAGCAAGACTCCATCTCAAAAAAAAAAAAGAAAGAAAGAAAATGGCCTTTGTGTCTCTTGACCATCACACACCCCTCTCCCTGAGTTTTCTGCTTGGACCTGCCTTGAACTGGGGAGAGAGGTGGTATTGTCATCAATACATAAAACATCAACATAGAAAACTTATATATCACTTCAGCTTTGTTGTCTTCTCAGTCTCTCCCATTCTCAACTCCTTAGAAGAGGTTGCTCAACCTGTTCCCAAAAAAGGTGCCTTGCTCACTCAGGATGGAACCTGTTACAATAAATAATGCCAGCTGCTGGATGAAATAAACCCCAAATATCAGGGGCTTAGCACTCCAGAATTTCCTGGTCAGCAGGTGGCCTTCCACATGATCCTACAAAGATCCAGACGTCTCCCATCTTGTGGCTCTATCCTCAAAGGTCTCAGAGACATTGCATTCACATGAAGAAAAGGAAAGAAGGTTTACAAGTAGCAGCAGGATTTTCTGGGCCAGGCCTAGAAGTGGCACCCATCACTTCCAATCACATTTCATTGGCTAGAACTCAGTCACATGCCCATACCTAAAAGTGAGGGAGGCTGGGAATATAGTCAGCCATGCGCCAGGAAGAGAAGGAGAGCACAATATTCACGAACCACTGTAATCTCTGCCACAAGGATCAACCAGGAAATACCACTTGTTTTCTACTTTATGCCCAAGAAGAACTGGGGCACACTTTGTACATGAAACAAACATCAGCAAAAAGTAAGAATCTCTCATTCTTAATGTAACTTTTTGGAAGTGATCAGACATTACTCAGAACAAGATCTTTTGGAATGTATTTTAAAGTGCTGACTCTTGTCACTGGGGATCAGGATTTTCCACAAGACAGGAGTCATGCCTTTCTCATTATAACTCCTTGGTTATTATTACTACTATTGTTAGTGATACCTATGGGAATTCTTTTGATTCTTGGTAAAGTCCAGATGGGGATTTCACCAAGAATGCAAATCAAATTCAAAGGTTAAAAAAAATCCTATTGTGTATTGTTCTACTTGGTAATTTTGAAAAAATTGCAACATCTTCTTCTCCAGCTGCTTGTTAACAATGATAAAGAGTCCAAAAGTGGCCTAGCATCCAGAAAGAGGCTCAGTTCTACGTGACTGCAACTTACAAAGGCCCCCATGTCCAATCCTGGCTGTCTGAGTAGTGACTTCACAAACTGTTAGCCATCCCAGTTGTGTTACTACAACATGTGTTTGAGTTACCAAGCTCTTTAGCTCAACCCACTTGGAGGCTTTCTAGCAGAGCTTTTCAGCATGACAGGGGACACCATGAAGTCGGTCTTACCATGGGTAGGAAGAATGCCTGCCATAATGCCCCTAGAAGAGCTTCCTGGGGAGGAGAAAAAAATTTCCTCCTGTCTGAGTATGGCCCTAGAGAAGCTAACCCCTTGATCCACAGATTTCTAGAATGGCCAAGCTGGAGATGCCTCATGGCACTATGCTGAGTACTTCACAGGCCTCTCATGTTATCAGAAAGGAAAATGGGGCTCTGAAAGGAAAAGTGGTTTGTCCAGGACCACTTCAGCACTACACCCTGCTGCCTCCTCCAGTTTTTCAGACTATGACCTTTGGATTACACAGGCTTAGATTCGACCTCTAGCTTCATCACTTTCTAGTTGTAGGGGTCTTAAGCTAAGTTCCTTAACTTCTCTAGACTTCAGTTTTTGCACCTGCAAAATCCAAATGTATCAATGTAAAATTGGCAATATAATACCCTTTTCCCAAGGTTGTTGAAATGATTGAATGAGATTATCACTACATGAAACACTCAGCCTCATACCTATAGACAGTGCGGGGGAGCTATAACTCTTAAAATAGGAAGCACAACCAGGGTTAGAGCAGTTTGCCTGGTGCTCAGTTCAAGCCTCTTTCCACCGTGATAATAGAAACAGAGCCCACAGGGACTACATGTAAGCAAAATTCCATCTTTCTCTCAATGACTACATAAGCTCAGGGAATGGTGGGATCTTTTCTGTGCATCACTCCCTGATCTCTGACACCATTCCTGCTACATACTGTCTGTAACTCAACACTTCTTTTATATAAGCGTCATGCACCTCTTGCAAGGGATCCTGGCTGGGGGAGTCATTTTCAATCACATCTCAATAGAAACTGATACCCAAAGAATATGAAAGAAAGGAAGATGGAGGGGGGCTTTGCCTACCAGATATCTACTCCCAGGGGATGTATTATTACTATACTCAGATAGAGACAAAAATCAAACATAATGTTAAAGATGAAAGAAATCAGGCTACACTTTTTACTGCCCTGGCAATGGTGAAATGATCCATTTTATTTATATTGATCAAAGTCATGTTCCCTGAGCTTGAACACCCAAGAGAACATGCAAAGGAAGAAGTCTGCTAACAAGGGGCCTATCATCCTTAGCTGAACATTAGAATCATCTGGCAGCTTTTTACATTTTTATTTATCTTATCTCATTTTATTTTATTGATTGATCGGTTTTGAGACAGAGTCTCACTCCATCACCCAGGTTTGAGTGCAGTGGGGCGATCTTGGCTCACTGCCACCTTCACCTCCCAGGCTCAAGCAATCCTCCCACCTCAGCCTCCCAAGTAGCTGGGACTATAGGCGCACGCCACCACACCTGGCTGATTTTTCTATTTTTCTGATTTCACCATGTTGCCTAGGCCGCTCTGGGCTCAAGAAATCTACCCATCTTGGCCTTCCAAAGTGCTGGGATTATAGGCATGAGCCACTGCACCAGGCGGCAGCTTTTTAAATACCAGTTCACTGCCTCCACCCCGGACCTACTATGTCTAAATCACTGGGGTTGGAGCCCTGGCCTTGGTGTTTTTAAGTGCCCCAGATGACTCTAATGTGCAACCTAATATTCTACTATTAGAACTATAAAACTGAGAAGTAATTTGACAGACCTAGCACTGCCATTTAACATAAGAGAGCATTTTGGATAGATGCTAGTTTCCTGCTGCTGCTATAAAAATTATGAACTTAGAGGTTTAAAGTAACACAAGTTTATTATCTTATAGTTCTGATGTCAGAAGTCCAAAATGGGTCTTACTAAGCTAAAGTGAGGGGTGGTAATGCTGTGTTGCTCCTGGAGGCTCTAGGGCAGAATGGTTTACCTTTTCCAACTGCTAGAGGTCACCTGACTTGGGCTCATAAACCCCTTTCTTCATCTTCAAAGCTGGCAGCATGATATCTTCAAATCTTTCTTTCTCCGCTTCCATTGTCCTATTCTTCTGTGATTCTTATAAAGAACCTTATGATTACACTGGACCCATCCAGAGAATCTGAGACCATGTCTCCATCTCAAGGTTCTTAATTTAATCACATCTGCAAAATCCCTTTTGTCATGTAAAGTAACATATTCACAGGTTCTGGGATTAGGATGTGGACATTTTGGGGAGCCCATTATTCTGCCTACCACAGGATCTTTTAAGAACTGGAGAAATGATCACTAGGACAAACAAAGTGAGCTCACTTTTGGCTGCATAAATGGGTAGATTTTTAAAACCACCTAGAACTCAAAAATGAGGCTTCCAGAGTTGTATCCCACCACCCCAAAAAAAGCAGAGAGATTTCAGGGAAGAATCCTGGTTAACTTTCTCTGCTACCCTCTGTTTCCCTTCTCCAAACGCTCCACCCCAACCCCATTCCCAATAAAAGCGCAGCTACCTAACAAAGGCCATAATGTTTTTTATAGTAAGTAGATTCTGGGGAAAATTAAAAATATGGTTTTCCCATTTTTGTCAAGAAAAACATCATTTATAATTTAAAAAGGAGGGGGCGGGCACAGTGGCTAACGCCTGTAATCCCAGTACTTTGGGAGACCGAGGTGGGTGGATCACGAGGTCAGAAGTTTGAGACCAGCCTGGACAACATAGTGAAACCCCGTCTCTACTAAAAATACCAAAAACTAGCTGGGCATGGTGGCAGGCGCCTGTAGTCCCAGTGATTCAGGAGGCTGAGGCAGGAGAATCACTTGAACCCAGGAGACAGAGGTTGCAATGAGCTGAGATCACACCATTACACTCCAGCCCAGGCAACAGTGTGAGACTCTGTCAAAAAAAAAAAAAAGAGGGGAAAAGGCCTTAAACATGTTGAAACATTGCCACTTTTCTTAGTTGGAACATGCGTGTACTCATAGACAAACATTCACAAGGCTGACGTTGTCCTCCAATTGGAAATACTTTTTTTTTTTAATATATATTTTTTATTGCATTTTAGGTTTGGGGGTACATGTGAAGAACATGCAAGATTGTTGCATAGGTACACACATGGCAGTGTGATTTTCTGCCTTCCTCCCCATCACCTATATCTGGCATTTCTCCCCATGCTATCTCTCCCCAACTCCCCACCCACCGCTGTCCCTCCCGTGTTTCCCCCCGACAGACCCCAGTGTGTGATGCTCCCCTCCCTGTGTCCATGTGTTCTCATCGTTCAACACCTGTCTATGAGTGAGAACATGCAGTGTTTGATTTTCTGTTCTTGTGTCAGTTTGCTGAGAATGATGGTTTCCAGGTTCATCCATGTCCCTACAAAGACACGAACTCATCGTTTTTGATGGCTGCATAATATTCCATGGTGTATATGTGCCACATTTTCCCTGTCCAGTCTATCATCAATGGGCATTTGGGTTGGTTCCAGGTCTTTGGTATTGTAAACTGTGCTGCAATGAACATTCGTGTGCATGTGTCCTTATAGAATGATTTATAGTCCTTTGGATATATACCCAGTAATGGGATTGCTGGGTCAAATGGAATTTCTATTTCTGGGTCCTTGAGGAATCACCACATTGTCTTCCACAATGGTTGAACTAATTTACACTCCCAAAGAAGGAGAAACTTGTTAATGTCCCTTTCATTATTCTTGGGAATAAAATCCTGCAAACAGACAGGTGTCATGATGCAGAAACCTTTTCAGAAATTCCCCAGGATGAATATTTCATTTTCTCTACTATTTCTAATCACCCTATGGATAAGGGATTCTCTTCCTCCTAAGGTCCCACCTCATGCTGCTTGCAATTGCAAAGGAGATACTTTGATAGATTACAAATTGTTTTCAGTAACTGACCTAGACATAACATCACCACTTCCTGATTATATTGATATGTGTTTCTATTATTTGCTTATTTGTGCCTCTAGAAACAATTCTTTTTTGTTGTTTTACTATAAACAGCATTGCAAGGTCTCTGTATTAAATCATAATTATTTACCCATGCAGTTCATGCACCTTTGTCCCTGGGGAATCTGGTGACGTGAATTTACAGGAACGTCAGGGTATTTCTCACCAACAGTTTCCTGTTATTGATATGCTTTTGTTTAGTTGTGATCTTTTTTTTATGCATTCAGTTTCTCAAGGGAAAAATAAACAGGCATGTGACAATTATCACAGTCATGGAATCTCATCTGGAGACTTCACGAACGTGTTTTCATCAGAGACAGGCCCCTCTGGCAAGGCCAAACGCTGTGGAATTGTGTAAGCAGACAATTGGTTATCATTCATTTGTTCTCTCAGTTTTCCCACATGCTTCAGATAGCTATCTTAGTGAATAAATATACATTACACTATGTAGAAGAAATTCCACAGTCTCAAAAGAGCCTATCCTAAAACAGAGAAAAAAATTGTAAGAGATTTATTGATAAGAAATCATTGATTTTTCTAAGCTCTGAAATACAGAAATCCAAGGTTTGACTTTTCATTTACCAAATAATTATATTAGTTAACACTCTCATGAGCCTAAGTGTTCTTGCCAACTAAAGTAGAAAACTGTAGTTAATTAATTACTGAATTGAGACTTTACAACACCTGGAAAGATAGTAAATGTACCTAAGTTTCCAGTCTCTCTTTATTATTATTTAAATACACATTCATCATGATTTTCAGTGTCTACTTTTAATTGAGAAATGAGAATCCTTATCTCAAAAACATTCCAGAAAAGGTACTGGTTTGTATAAATCCTGTCTTCTATATCAGTATGCTATAAATCATGAGCTGAAGACTGACATCAGCAAACGACTTTCTAAAACTGTGCTGTCCTGGGTGGTAGCCACTAGCCACATGTGGCTATTTAAATTCAAATTAATTTAATTAATTTGCTAGAAGCCATCGTGTGGGACAGGACAGATTATTGAACATCTTCATCATTACACAAAGCTCTATTGGGCAGCCCTATTCTAAGATGAAGACTCAACATGCAATACACAGAAAGCTAATGTCTTTTGAGGTGAAAATGTACTGGTGGAAATTGCAGCTAAAATTTTATTATGTTTGAAAACTTTTTACTTTTATACATCCTGCAATAAAGTGGCCCCTTAAACCTAATACCTCCTCTCCTCAGGTTTTATTCCTTTCAGAAGTTTATAAAGTACATAGAGCTGGTAAGCCTGGAAAATGAATCAAGAATATAAAAAGGTCTTATGAAGAAACAGTGTCTGCTGCAGGAATAGTGCTCACTGGTGGCTGACTGACAATTGGCCTGATGCAAATTGTCAAGTACGTTTGTCAAAATGTCATTCTTCCTCCCTCCTTTAAAATATCAAACAAGCACAGGTTTAGGTGAATATTATAGCATGTAAATACAGAAGTCAGTTATCTGAAAATTTCCTTTATGATATGTTTACCTTTGGCATCAAGCCCCTTCCTTCTATAGTCTCTCAAATTTTATTACCTTCATTTCCACTCCCAGACTTACCTCTAGCCTGATGGCTCCTTAAGTAAACTAAGAGAAAACTGAGAAAAATTCTCCAGTTCAAATTTTGAGTCCTGGATCTGCCAGCCCCCTTGAGCCATATGACCTTGGGCAAGCTACTTCACCTTTCTGAGCAACAGCTTCTTACTCCTACAACATGTAGGGTGCTGCTAAGAATACCTACTCTACAAGGCCTTGCTTGTGAAGACCTAACGGGGTGATAGATGTGACAGTACCATGTGAGTCACAGAGCTCAACACAAATGCACATGGCTATTATCACTAGTTCAGTTACTTTTCCTTGCTGACCATGAGGCTCTGAGAGCCATAGCACCTGGGAGTCCCACAGAAGGACGAATGGAATCACTGATGTTCTCAGTGTATGGAAAGCCCAAGGAAAACTGAAACTGTCAACTCATCCTCAACAGTAGGATGCAATTTTCAGCTTAGAGATAAATAAAATAACACTGAACATCAACAAATGCTTCATGAAGACCATACAAATCTTGGCCAGTCAGGACCTCTGAAGATTGCACATTAAAGTTATTTAAAACTAATGTAATCAAATTTCTTAAATGATCTAATCTTGGTTTTTGTTTTTGTTTTTGTTTTCAGAATTCTGCACCTGAATTGAAATGTTCTGTTTTGGCCGGGTGCGGTGGCTCACGCCTGTAATCTTAACAGTCTGGGAGGTTGGGGTGGGCGAGTTGCTTGAGCTCAGCATGGTGAGCCTGGTGAGTATGGTGGCACACACCTGTGGTCCCAGCTACTCAGGAGACTGAGGCAGGAGGACAATTGAACCTGGGAGGGGAAATGTTTTGTTTCAGTCCTTCATTGCATCATGACTTCTTACCATCCTTTAAATTAATTAAAAAAAATTTTTTTTGCCTTTTTTCCACTGCTAGCTCTTTAGTTAAACATTTTGAAATGTTTTAGTAGTTATCCTAGAGAATTGAATATGACTCTTACTTATTTCAGTCTACTTTAAATTGCTGCCTTTATGGCTTAAGAATTTTATAATGATTTATAACTTTTTCTTCCTTTTTGCTACTGTTTTTATATTTTGTACCTCATATTATAAATGCTATAAGATTATTATTGTTGCATTTCAAACAGTCATTATTTCATTTTTCTGGCTTTATTGAGGCATAATTGACATAAATTATCTATACTTTTTAAAAACTCTGTTAGATAAGTAGTAATATAAATAAATGTAAATATAACAGAATAAACAAAATCACAGTGTAACAAGAAAGAACAGAGGAAAATGTTTATCCAAACAGAGCATTTCTCATTTATAGACATTGGTTCTGTTTTTCCACTCAAGCTTCACTAAAAGATTCTTTTCCAAGCAAAAAGAAAAATAACTTTCTTCTGTTCCTTTTGTATTAGTCACCTCAGATTTGGTTCTAGGAAAAGGATTTCCCTGTTGATGAAAGGATGATTTATTTTCCAGTTCGTGAAATGAAACCCTTGCCAGGACTTTATGAGCAAGGCAGTTCACAGAGCAAACTCTCTGAGCAGGCTTCCAGCAAGCCCCTGTTTCTGGAGATTTGCATGGTCAGGCTGAAGTTCACAGAGCCAAGTTCTCAGACACCTGAACAGGGCACTACTCTGCAGTTCCTTTTTTCCGGTGTGAAATTTATTACTTGGAGGTCATTATCTTAACTATTCTTCAATTTCTTCATTTGCACATTGCCTGTGTCAAAAGGGACATTGTGAAGACTGCATGCATTATCCCATTTAGGGTGCCAGCAAGGTGCTTGGCATGTGGTAGAGGTGCGATAAATATAAATTGACTCTTCTCCCTCTTGCATTTGCATAGTCAATTCAATTTAATAAGCATTGATTGAATGTGCAAGATCCAGCTAGCACTGGGAGGGGAGCAATGATAAACAAAATGGTCTCTACTCTTGAGCCGTTTACACTCTAATGGGGGGATAAAACAAGCACACAAATAACTATCGCTTGAAGCAGAATGTGACAAGTGCCTAAGAGGGTAACAAGTAAACTTACATGGAAGCACAGAGGAAGGAGAAAGTGTTTCAGGCTGGAGAGTTTCTGATAGTTTCATGGAGTGGGTGGCATCAGCCCTATCTTTTAAAGAGTCCTAAGATATCCATGGTGCAGATGGGGAAGAAGGGCTTGAAACAGTGGATGAGCAGAAGGACCAAAAGCACGGGAGGCAAAGTAAAGGGTTTTAGGAAATGGAGGTAGGGGTAGACCTGGAGGGTGGGAAAGGGCTGTGTGTGAGGGGAGCTGCCAGAGGTCAGACTGGAAGAGAAGAGCATGGACAAGATTGAAAAGGTGCTGAATGCTGTGCACACTTTAGACCTTATATGCAGAGCCAGGGTCTCTCAGCCTTTTCCTTGTCATGGCACACATAGAAAATAACCATGTCTGTAGAGCACACTGGGGTGAACGGATGAGATTGCCTTTGGCTGCATGCATAGCTTGGAACTGCCCCAAATGCCAAGGGGAGCAATATCTCAGCACATCTGTAACCAATTTGTGGCATGCCTGGATCCCATGGCACACAGGGCAGAGGAGTAGAATCTCTGCTCTAAGCAATGGGGCCAAGGGAGGCTTTTTGAACAGAGATGTTACAACACCAGAACTTCCTATTAAATTGTCAACATTCCAAACCATGGGTATATATGTCATGGCTGAAGTCCATAAAGTAATGGATATCTACAGAGAAAGACATATAACTGTGCATTGGACTTCTATTTGCAAAGCTAATTGTTTAAATAAGGGTGCCTGACTTAATAATATCTTAATACAAAGAAATATCATTTATATCCAGATTCCTTATGGGAAACACCCAACTTATATAATCAAAACTTGTTCATATCTGATATCATCACTCTTCCAGAATAAGAAAATTACAGAAATAAACTTGGTAATACTTTTTCATAACTGCAAAATCTTTGCTTAAGTTTGATGTTTTGGCAGTAACATATATTCTCAATTTTTCTGACACTTCTCTTTAGGAAAATTTTAAATATATACACAAAACTGAAATTTATGAAGGAAAAAGTCTTATATCAAGCCTGAAAAAGCATCCAAGTGTAGCTTTTCAAACCATTTAGGTGTTGAGAGACACTGTGCTTAGCCAGGCTGTTCTAACCTTTTTCAGAATCCCTATGATTTTTCAGTCATTTTGCCTTTCTTTATGTTACCCTCCATTGATACTTTGCAGAAAGACCTGTTATGCATGAATCTAATGAGTAGGAGATAGAAAATAGAGGTGGACTACAAAATAAAGCAGATGGTCATATTTTTTGTCTCTATGTCTTTAATGAAGATGATGAAACTAAATTAAAATATTTAATAAAGAAAAAATAAAAAATAGATATAATTTCTCTCTTGGGATCTCTCTCTCTCTCTCGTTTCCCTACTCTCTCTCATTCTCTTTTTTTCCTCTCTCTTCCCTCCACTCGTAATTTGGTGGATGGAGTTTCAATTCCTATTTAGATAATGCCATCTTTCATTGTTTTAGCGCAAAGATTGATATTTTTAAATAGGCCTGAACTACTAGAAAAAAAGAATTAAATATGAGTTGTCAAATTATTACAATAAAACTACTAGATATAAATACAAAGATGTGCTTGAGGAACAAGCAAAGATTTCACGACAAAGATGCCCAGAGCAATCACAACAGAAGCAAATGTTGACAAATGGGACCTGATTAAACTTAAGAGCTTCTGCACAGCAAAGTAAACTATCAGCAGAGTAAACAGACAACCTGAAGAATGGGAGAAAAATTTTGCAAACTATGCGTCTGACAAAGCTTTAAAATCTACCATCTATAAGGAACTTAAACAAATTTATAAGAAAAAAACAACTCCCTTAAAAGTAGGCAAAGGATATGAATACTTTTCTAAAGAAGACATACATGCAGCCAAAAAGCACATGAAAATTAAAAAAAAAAAAAAGCTTAATATCATCAATCGTTAGAGAAACGCAAATCAAAACCACAATGAGATGCCATCTCACACCAGTCAGAATGACTATTATTAAAAAGTCAAAAAATAACATGCTGGCAAGGTTGAGGAGAAAAGGGAACACTTATATACTGTTGGTGGGAGTATAAATTAGTTCAATCATTGTGGAAAGCAATACAGCAATTCCTCAAAGAGCTAAAAACAGAACTACCATTTGACCCAGCAGTCCCATTACTGGGTATATACCCAGAGGAATATAAATCATTCTATCATGATGACACATGTGTATGTTCATTGCCGCACTATTCACAACAGCAAAGACAGGGAATCAACCTAAATGCCCATCAATGGTAGACTGGATAAAGAAAATGTGGTACATATACACCACGGAATAGTATGCAGCCATAAAAAAGAAAGAGATCATGTCTTTTGCAGGAACATGGATGGAGCAAACTACAGCAGAAACAGAAAACCAATTCGCTTGTAAGTGGAAACTAAATGATAAGAGCTTATGAACACAAAGAAGGAAAACAACAGACACTAGGGTCTACTTGAGGGTGGAGGGTGGGAGGAAGGAAAGGAACAGAAAAGATAACTATTTGGTACCTGGTTTAGTATCTGGGTGATGAAATAATCCATCAACAAACCCCCATGACATGAGTTTGCCTGCATAACAAACGTGCACATGTATCCCGGAAACTAAAAGTTAAAAAAATAAAAAGAATTAAAAAGTTGAACTCAAAAGAAAGATGCGTTTGGATGTATATATGTACATATATGTATATATAAATATACATAATAATAGTGTGCTGGATGCAGCTTCTACTGTGCTCAAGAAGGCCAAGGTATGTGTCTCCTCCCAGCGCTAAGTCCAGTGACATCAGGTTGGTAGCTGTAGTCATCCATGGTGGAAATTTATACCATAGAAATGTGCAAACAGTACTCGGGACTTTTTCCCCAGAGAACTGGTTGTTAGACATTTACCAGCACACACTGAATATATATGCACATGTGTGCACCAGAGAACCCAGGTGTGTGTGTGTATGTGTGTGTGTGTGTGTATGTATGTGTGTGTATATATACACACACATACATATACACACACACACACACATACACAGATATATGTTTTGATGGCTATGTAAAGTGAGAACAGATGAAGACTACAAGACTTCGTCATCAAGGAAAAAATGTGAGGAGTGACAAGGAGAGTGGTGAAGTCCAGCGTTTACTCCAGAAACACAGAATCACGTGTTGTAGCCAAGGTGAAAAGTGTGTGAGGAAGACAGTGGGAGGTAGGTCTGGAAAGACTTCTTGGGGACTGAATGTAAAAGATTTTAGTCTTCACTAAGAATATTGGAAGTAGTGGTGGTTCACTAGAGACTTCAGCAGCAGAAATAGCATAATCTGATGTGCATTTTATAAAAATGAAGAAGAAATGGAAAGGATAGAGATGGGAAGCAGTAAAGCCAGTTGGGAAGTGATTTCCACCATCTGTATCAGAGATGAGAGAAATTGATCCATCGAAGTAGCAGCAGGGAAGAAAAAAGGCAGAATGTTGAGAGTTATTTTAGACTTAGAATCAACAAGATTTCATAATTATTTGATGTGTTGAAGGAGGAAGGGAAGTAAGAAAAAAATGGTGGAGAATGTAAGATATGGCTAACTTGGGAAGTGAAATCAAAAAATTAGATTGGGACCTGGCAAGGTGGCTCATGCCTGTAATCCCAGCACTTTGAGAGGCCGAGGTGGGTGGATCATTTGAGGTCAGGAGTTCGAGCCCAGCCTGGCCAACAAGGTGAAACTCCACTTCTACTAAAAATACAAAAATTAGCTAGGCATGGTGTCAGGCACCTGTAATCCCAACTACTCAGGAGGCTGAGGCAGGAGAATCACTTGAACCCAGCAGGCAGAGGTTGCAGTAAACCAAAATCACACCATTACACTCCAGCCTGGGCAACAGAGCAAGACTCCATCTCAAAAAAAAAAAAAAAATTCAGCTTGGATATAAACAATGACTGATACGTGTTGCAGTATTTAAACATCCGCCCTAGATCACATAATTGTATGACTCTATTTTCAACACTGTATCAGTTAAAATCAACACCCGGCCAGGCCCGGTGGCTCATGCCTGTAATCCTGGCACTTTGGGAGGCCAAGATGGGCAGATCATGAGGTCAAAAGATAGAGACCATCCTGCCCAACAGGATGATCTCTACTAAAAATACAAAAATTAGCTGGGCGTGGTGGCGCCTGTAGTCCCAGCTACTCGGGAGGCTGAGGCAGGAGAATCACTAGAACCCAGGAGGCAGAGGTTGCAGTGAGCCAAGATCACACCATTGCACCCCAACCTGGCAATAGAGCAAGACTCCATCTCAAACAAACCAACCAACAAACAAAAAACACCTAAGTCCATGTACAAAAAGATCTTAAGTAGGAGTTATTCCTCAATTGACAGCCTGAAAGGCCAGATAATTGAGTGTTTCCTATGTGAAGGTTTTGTCAGATGAATGAAGCAAAAAGCCAGAGGTTCAAACACATTTGAGAAATTGGCAAGGGTTGTTTTGTTTTGTTTTTATTTGATTTTCAAAACTGATGTACCATGAAATTCCAGATGAATAAGGAAGGAAGTAGAGACATGGAGAGGCCAATGGATTGGAAACTGAAGGTCCTGATATGGCTTTAAGAGTATTCATGGGGTGATTAATTGGGCAGATTGAAAGGAGGGTATACTGTAGTTAGAGAGCAAATTATCTGAATTTGTGATTTGGAAGGCAACACAATTATGAGTGATTTTGGTCCAAAGTAGACTGGATTTACTGGGTAAAAAGAAGAGGAGAAGGCATTGTATGTAAGACGGTGGTGGCTCTGAGACGCCCTGGTGTTGGATGACTTGTTCACAAGGTTATAAAGTGACCCACGATGACAATTTAACAGATGCCTGTGAGCCAAGAGTCCAAGTCATCAGCAATGGAGGGGAAGAGAGCTGAAGGCTGGTAGGTGACCAGTAAGGAGAAGGAAATGGTGGCATAGTTGAATGACATGAACCTTGATGGCCCAGGGTTTTTGCTCTGATTCTGCAAGCAGAAAAGGAGTCTTCTCTGGCACCATATTGCCAAGATCAGAGATGCCTAGAATTCCTAAATTTCCCAACCTATAGAATTTTAAATCAATTTCCAAGATGTCTGCCATTTGCAAAATCACACCTTCTTTGCTTTTTAAGACACTGCTTCTGGTTTGTACTGGGTTTGCCCACACATAATATGAGCTCCTTTGCTGAGTCCACCTAGTAAAATCTTACTCACCCTAGGGACTTGAGAGCAAGGTAGACTTTGCTGAAGCTTTGGAGTTTATTTGAAGGTAATGGAAAACACATTTGCAATGGAACAACACAAACAACTCCAAATTAAATCACTGTCTTTGAAATGTTCCCAGACTACCCACCAGTGAGTGGTTTGAGCTTCATGACTGGTCACCTTACCTGGGCACAGCCTCGCTACGCCTTGCTGGTTCTTTTCTTCTGCTGTCACATCTCTCCCACCCTATTCAGTCTAGGAAATGGAATATTATTCTAATTGCCTAGATGAAAATGTTCACATCTCCATTTCCAAAATGCTTAGATCTTGGTGTATAACTGACCTAGGAAGATCTAGACTAGAGGTCATTATGTAAGTAGGAATTGTTTTTTTTTTTTTTTAATGCATACTCTTTTTTTTAAACTGCATTTTAGGTTTTGGGGTACATGTGAAGAACATGCAAGATTGTTGCATAGGTACACACATGGCAGTGTGATTTTCTGCCTTCCTCCCCATCACCTATATCTGGCATTTCTCCCCATGCTATCTCTCCCCAACTCCCCACCCACCGCTGTCCCTCCCGTGTTTCCCCCCGACAGACCCCAGTGTGTGATGCTCCCCTCCCTGTGTCCATGTGCTCTCATCGTTCAACACCTGCCTATGAGTGAGAACATGCGGTGTTTGATTTTCTGTTCTTGTGTCAGTTTGCTGAGAATGATGGTTTCCAGGTTCATCCATGTCCCTACAAAGGACACGAACTCATCGTTTTTGATGGCTGCCTAATATTCCATGGTGTATATGTGTCACATTTTCCTTGTCCAGTCTATTATTGATGGGCATTTGTGTTGGTTCCAGGTCTTTGCTATTGTAAACTGTGCTGCAATGAACATTCGTGTGCAT
>PVKV010029515.1:0-23523 GCA_004027835.1 Alouatta palliata | reverse complement strand
TCGACTTCTTCCTGGTTTAGGCTTGGGAGGATGCAAGTGTCCAGGAATTTATCCATTTCTTCCAGGTTTACTAGTTGATGTGCATAGAGTTGCTTGTAATAATCTCTGATGATGGTTTGAATTTCTGTGGAATCTGTGGTGATATCCCCTTTATCGTTTTTTATTGCATCTATTTGATTATTTTCTCTTTTCTTTTTTAATCTGGCTAGTGGTCTATTTTGTTGACCTTTTTGAAAAACCAGCTCCTGGATTTATTGATTTTTTGAAGGGTTTTTCGTGTCAGTATCTCTTTCAGTTCTGCTCTGATCTTAGTTATTTCTTGTCTTCTGCTAGGTTTTGAGTTTTTTTGATCTTGCTCCTGTAGCTCTTTCAATTTTGATTGAAAGGGTGTCAATTTTAGATCTCTGCTTGCTTCTCATGTGGGCATTTATTGCTATATATTTTCCTCTAGAGACTGCTTTAAATGTGTCCCATTTGCTTTGTAAATCTTCCTCCATCCCTTTATTTTGAGCCTTCGTGTATCTTTGCATGTGAGATGGGTTTCCTGGATACAGCACACCAATGGGTTTTGGCTTTTTATCCAGTTTGCCAGTCTATGTCTTTTGATTGGGGCATTTAGCCCGTTTACATTTAGGGTTAATATTGTTATGTGTGAATTTGACCCTGCAATTTTGTTGCTAGCTCGTTGTTTTGCCAGTTAATTGATGCAGTTTCTTCATTGTGTTGCTGCTCTTTGCCATTTGGTATGTTTTTGGACTGTCTGGTACTGGTTGTTCCTTTCTATCTTTAGTGCCTCTTTCAGGAGCTCTTGTAAAGCAGGCTTGGTGGTGATGAAATCTCTGAGTACTTGCTTGTTTGTAAAGGATTTTTTTTTCCTTCACTTACGAAGCTTAGTTTGGCTGGATATGAAATTCTGGGTTGAAAGTTCTTTTCTTTAAGGATGTTGAATATTGGCCCCCACTCTCTTCTGGCTTCTAGAATTTCTGCTGAGAGATCTGCTGTGAGTCTGATGGGCTTCCCTTTGTGGGTAACCCGACCTTTCTCTCTGGCTGCCCTTAGCATTTTCTCCTTCATTTCAACCCTGGTGAATCAGATGATTATGTGCCTTGGGGTTGCTCTTCTTGAGGAATATCTTTGTGGTGTTCTCTGTATTTCCTGGACTTGAATATTGGCCTGCCTTGCTCAGTTGGGAAAGTTCTCCTGGATAATATCCTGATGAGTATTTTCCAGCTTGGATTCATTCTCTCCGTCACATTCAGGTACACCTGTCAAATGTAGATTAGGTCTTTTCACATAGTCCCGTATTTCTTGGAGACTTTGTTCATTCCTTTTTACCCTTTTTTCTCTACTCTTGCCTTCTTGTTTCATTTCATTGAGTTGATCTTTGACCTCTGATATCCTTTCTTCTGCTTGGTCAATTTTGCTGTTGAAATTTGTGTATGCTTCGCAAAGTTCTTGTGTTGTGTTTTTCAGCTCCATCCATTCAGTTATATTCCTCTCTAAGTTGGTTATTCTCGTCAGCATTTCATCAAATCTTCTTTCAACGTTCTTAGTTTCTTTGCATTGGGTTAGAACATGTTCTTTTCGCTCACAGAAGTTTCTTATTCCCCACCTTCTGAAGCCTGATTTTGTCATTTCATCACACTCATTGTCCATCCAGCCTTGTTCCCTTGCTGGTGAGGAGTTGTGATCCCTTGTAGGAGGAGAGGCGTTCTGGTTTCGGGTGTTTTCCTCCTTCTTGCGCTGGTTTCTTCCCATCTTTGTGAATTTATGTATGTGTGGTCTTTATGGTTGGTGATTTTCAGATGGGGTGTCTGAGTGGATGTCCAGTTTGTTGATGATGAAGTTATTTCTTTCTGTTTCTTAGTTTTCCTTTTAACAGTCTGGCCCCTCTGCTGTAGGACTGCTGAGGTCCACTCCAGGCCCTGCTTGCCTGGGGATCAACTGCAGTGGCCTCCGCGCTTTCACTGGGAACTGCAATCCTGAGCTGCTCCTAGTCGGCCATCTTGGATCCTCTCCAACAATCTTACATGTTCTTCACATGTACCCCAAAACCTAAAATGTAATTAAAGAAAGAAATCATGTTCTAAGTAGTTCAATTGTTGTCCCATTTTTTTGTTGAGTAAATACTTCTGTTTTCTTTTTTAGCAGTTCCTACATTGTACCTACTGCAAATCATACTCAACACCATTTACAAAGTAAGGAATTTCTAATATATGCTAAACTTACATGCTACATTTTTTTCTCTTCCAGAGTGTTCCACATGGGAGTATTCCTTTATGTCAATTAAATGGCCTACCCCAGAAAAGAGGACCAATTCCATCATCTCAAAACTTACCATCCAGTTTGTTTTATCCAGCTCCTGCTGAACATAGTAACCTCTACCTTTTGTCCACACCTTCTGTTGTTCAGAAGGCACCTAGAGTTATCCCACATGCAAAAACATTTAGCCCTGGTGATGGTTTTCCTGTGCTTCAATTTAAGCCTAAGCAAGAATTCAAACCCGTTTTCTTACATACAGGGAGTATTCCACAAGTTCCCTTCAAGCCTCTGCCACAACAAAGAGAGGCTTGGGGATTGTCTGATTCCTTCCAGGCTGATCTGCGACAGAGAGTGGCACAAACAACATCAGCACCCTATTTGAATATAAGCCAGTATAATACTGAAGCCAAAAAAAAAGAAGTTGAGCAGAAGAAATGGGCAGGAACTGTAATTACAGAAATTCCTAAGCATGTGAACTTGGATCAGTATGTTGGACAAGAAAACCTGAGACCTCAACAGGACTCTTCAGTGTTTATAAAACCAGAAAAACGATTTGATGTTAAGCCAGGGCCCCTTCAGATACCTCTTCACCATTCCTTTGGACTTCCGTTACTATACCTGCCACTTAAACCTCCTAATAGGTTTTCATCAATGTCAAGAGCATCAGTTACCGTTCCGTCAACACCCATCCAACCTGTAGCAGAAGAAAGAAAATACCCAAGCCTGTTATTACTTCATTCACGTTTGTCCCCAGAAAATATGGTAATCAGTTTTTGCATCGTAATGGAAAAACTGTGTCCTGGCCGGGCGCGGTGGCTCATGCCTGTAATCCCAGCACTTTGGGAGGCCGAGGCGGGTGCATCACGAGGTCAAGAGATCAAGACCATCCTGGTCAACATGGTGAAACCCCGTCTCTACTAAAAATACAAAAATTAGCCGGGCATGGTGGCACGTGCCTGTAGTCCCAGCTACTCGGGAGGCTGAGGCAGGAGAAGTTCTTGAACCCAGGAGGTGGAGGTTGCGGTGAGCCACGATCGCGCCATTGCACTCCAGCCTGGGTAACGAGCGAAACTCCATCTCAAAAAAAAAAAAAAAAAAAAGCAAAAAACAGTATCCTGCATTTTTTAAATACCATAAGTACTATATGATCAAAGAAAAGCTCTTGCACATAAAAAAAATGCTTGTTATAGAAAATAACATATAAAAATTGGGCTTAAAATAGGGATTGAAGCTAGGCATAGTGGCTCATGCCTGTAATCCAACTACTTTGGGAGGCCAAAGTGGGAGGATCCCTGGGTCCCAAGAGTTTGAGATCAGCCTTGGTAACAGGGATAACCTGTCTCTATTTATAAAAAAAATTATGTATTTTAAAGGTTTTAGGTCTTTCTATCAATACTGGAGTTTACTGGACTCTTTCATAGATATTTCTGCTACTCTGGGAAGAAATTTGAAGTAAAATTACCAGGAGCTTTGTGTAAGATTCAAACACTGAAAAAAAAAAAAAAGCAAAAAATAATTACCAGATGCTCTTGTTTATGTGTGTGTAGAGTGAGAACAAGTGAACACACATATTGAGATTTCTAGCAATTATTGTATGATCTTCAAATCTTTCACAGGTTAAATTTGCTAAATATACTCAGATCTGTGAGTAGTAGTGCATGTATTAAAATGGTAGTTTTATAAACCTACCAAGTCCTCTTTAAAGGCATAACTTTTGATTTATGAAATTCAAATGGTGTAGGCTCTAGTTTTGAGGAGAGCAGTACTGTCTTAGGGAGGTAATTGAGTAATGCATTCTCTGGTGTGCTTTTATGATTTGAAGATAGTACTGGGAAAATAAATGGTTATTCCTTTACTTATCATGCCTCCTTTTCTTCTGAACATATAATGAGCAGAAGAAGAAAGACTAAAAGGAGTGGAACAGTAGATATTTTAAGAAAAATTCTTCTAAAATTTTTTATCCGAATAGTATAATGAACTCTCAAGTTTTCATCACCCAATCCCCAAGGCTTCAGGGATTTTCAGCATATTGCTGGTCTTTTCCATTCGTGCTTCTGCATCTTCCCTGTTGCAAATAATTTTAAGTTAAATGCTGGACTTTATATAATTTCACTTACAAGAGGAAAGTTTTTTTTTTTTTTTTTTTGAGACAGAGTCTCTCTCTGTTGCCCAGGCTGGAAGGCTGGAATGCAGTGGCGTGATCTTGGCTCACTGCAACCTCCACCTCCCAGGTTCAAGTGATTCTCCTGCTTCAGCCTCCCAAGTAGCTGGGATTACAGGTGCAGGCCACACACCCAGCTAATTTTTTGTATCTTTAGTAGAGATGGGGTTTCACCATGTTGGCCAGGCTGGTATTGAGCTGACCTCAGGTGATCTGCCCGCCTCTGCCTCCCAAAGTTCTGGGATTACAGCCGTGGGCCGCTGCCCCTGGCCAGAGGAAGGATTTTTAATATGGGAATGAAATTAGGAAGATGAGAAATTCTAAGCTTAATTTCTGAAATAGGATGACCCATTTGAACCTTTCAGCACTTCAAGTCACTTTAAATTTTTCTCTAAGATAATGTATACTCATGTTACCAGTTTAAGTCAATTTGTTATATTTGATTTGTTCTTTTACACAGTTTAAACTAGTATTTTTTTCTCAATTTTTGTTAAAATGTTATATAGTTGAGTTTACTATTTATCATTGTTATGCTTTGTTTCTTTCTTATAGTGCAAAAACCCACAACTTATCCCACTTGAAAACCTCATTGCATTTAAAGAAAGCCAACAGAAACTAACACATAATTTATTTGAGCAAGGTGATGCTGGACACCTTCAGCTTCTAAAGGTCAAAATAGAACCACCTGAAGTAAGACAAGGAAAGGACAGTAAAAAAAGGCAAGATTTAAGTGAAATTTTATTTGATAATATCATGTATCAGCAAATTCATTATTATTTATAATCACACAGTAACCTGGTTCAGTCTCTTAGGCTATACATAATTGCACATTCAGTTTTCTTTTGAAGTGTCATACATCTGAACACATTTTATGTGAGGAAAACATCCTATTTTGTGAGACAAATACTGTAATTTTTCCCATTTTATTAAGAAATTCTTTCCTACCATTCATAGACTGTAGGATTCTTTTACAGTGTCTGTAATAGGATGAACACTCGTCATTTACTGCACAAATATGTGATACAATATCCCATATGCAGTAGTCCTCCCTTATCCCCAGGGATACATGCCAAGACCTTCAGTGGATACCCGAAACTGCAGATAGTACTGAACCCTATTATATATTCTGTTTTTTTCTATATATACATACCAATGATAAAGTTTAACTTATAGATTAGGCATAGTAAGCAATGCGCAATAACTAGTAATAAAATATTGCAATTATAACTATTGTAGTACAAGTTATATGAATGTGATCTCTTTCTCTCTGTTCCTTAAAATATCTTGTTATACTGAAGTCTTCTATTTTTGAACCATGCCTCTCTTCGTGCCTCTGCGTCTTCCCTGAATGCATGGTTGAACTCTGATAACTGAAACCTTGGAAAGTGAAACCACGGATAAGGGGGGACTATTGCATCATCAAATACTTTGAACAAATTATCTTACCATATTCTTCAAACTCTTAGAGTAAGCAGGAGAGTAGGTGATAAAAATTGTTTCAGGACACTAAGAAATGTGTATGTGAAAAGCAAAGCTGTGATTTCTAGTGAAGAGCACTTACTTTAGTGTTTTACCACATGTATTGATGGTAGATTATTACTAAGACTAGAAAATACTTTGAAAATTTTACATTTATCGGACTGTAAAATCTGTTACTAGTGCTCTCTTTCCAGAAATGTTCCTCTTCTTTCCATCTATTCCCTCTTCAAATTAAGTCTTCCCCTTAATATTCTGAGACCTCTTTCTTCCTTGCTGTGATTTTGCTGAGGAGATTAAGTGTGCTTAATGTCTTCAAGCAGACAAATGGAGGTATCTGATAGGGTTTCTGGCAGCAGCTTCAAATCTACAGAAAAGAGAGTTAAAAAATTAACTAAAATGTGTAACCCTGTCCTTAGATTCTAGTGACTAACATAGAATAATCGGTTCAGTAGTAGAGGTTCTAGAAATAAATTTCACATTTGATATTTTGCTTGTATTTGCAGAGTATTTTGCTAATTTAATTACTTTCTATTGAAAATAATTTATGAACATAATTTTGTTAACTGTATCCTATATACGATGATAAATGAAAAGCAAATGTTGCTATAATTGTAAAAGTATGTTTTATGATATTATGTTTAACAGGCAAAGAAGAAGAGCTGAGAAAGAGCTGGAAGAAAAAAGATCTGAAAAACTGAGGAGAAAACCAAGTGTGACTTTTCGACCAGAGGATTCCATCATTAATAACGATGATTCAGAAATCATTAAGAAATCCAAGGTATTAAACAACTGCTAGAGATTCTTCCCTGGTTTGCATGTATACTGAGTAGTTTGGTATGTCTTTGTGGTTTATCGAGTCCAGTTGCTGGGAGCTTCTGATTGTGATTAGGAGGATCTTTATATCATTCAGTATATCAGTCCCTGCTGCCTCCCTCCACAGAGAAGTAGACGTACAGTTCTGAATGTGAAAAGCAACTTGAGGCACATCAAAAACTGCAGTTTAGAGCATCTGCCTCTGTGGCTTTTTTTATATTTGAAATCATCCTTTGCTTATTTCTATGACATCTTCATGTATATGTTATGTTATTTGGGCTTCTCCTAATACAACTTCACCCTTCTCTGAGTTTCCACTAGGATTTCCCAAACAGGTTTGTTATGTAACCTCTATTTTAAGTCAGATCTTCTTTAAAATTTTAATTTATTATTTTTTTTTTAGAGATAGGGTCTTGCTCTGTTGCCCAGGCTGTAGTGCAGTGGCACAAATATGGCTCACTGCAGCCTCCACCTCCTGGGCTCGGGCTGTCCTCCTGCTTCAGCCTTCCAAATAGCTTGAACTACAGGTGTGTGCCACCATGCCCAGCTAATTAAAAAGTATTTTTTGAGAGATGGGACCTTGCTGTGTTGCCCATACTGGTCTCCAACTCCTTACCTCAAGTGATCCTTCCACCTCAGCCTCCTAAAACACTTGGATTACAAGTGTGAGCCATCATGTCCAGCTTTAAGTCAGGTCTTTTTAAACATACCTTCTACATTTGGTGACTTGTCTGTTTTTGCAATAACAGATTAAATAAATAGAAACATATTATTAGTTTTGTTTACTTTTTTTTTTTTTTTTTTTTTTTTTTGAGACAGATTCTCACTGTGTCGCCCAGGCTGGAGTGCAGTGGTATGATTGTGGCTCACTGCAACTTCTGCCTCCCGGGTTCAAGCAGTTTCCTGCCTCAGCCTTCTGAGTAGCTGGGATTACAGGTGCCTGCCACCACGCCTGGTTAATTTTTGTATATTTAGTAGAGATGGGGTTTCAGCATCTTGGCCAGGCTGGTCTTGAACTCCTGACCTTGTGATCCACCTGCCTCGGCCTCCCAAAGTGCTGGGATTACAGCTGTGAGCCACCATGCCCAGCCTACATTGATTTTTAAAAGGCATGCTTTTTCAGTCAGTCCTTAAGAACATGTCTGGAGGCACTTAGTACAGATGTTTGTTGAGTCCATCAAAGATTTTGACAGGATGGTGATACTATTTGAATATCATCTCTGTAGGAGAGAGTTTCACATTGTAACCCAGGAACTTTACATTAATTTGATAATGTTCTTTTTTGTTGTTCGGCTTATGAATTTTCTGAAGTCATTTGTGGAGTTACTTCAATAGAGTAAATAATTTGATAGAATAATTATGACTAAAATGATGGAAGTTGAACCTGTACCTTAGAATTCAATCTTTGTCGCTATTGAGGATTTTTTCCAAAATGATGCACATCTTTGAGTTAATCATAAATTAATCATGTGGGAATTCATTTAGGAACAGCAAGAACATTGTGATTACCATCCTTTGGATGACTTCGACATTCCTTTTGGTATGTATATGTATGTCTAAGTTTAGAGTTAAAATTAGCTTTCTAGAAGTATGTGCAATATAAAAATGAGGCTACCTAATTTCTGCCCAGCTGACTACAAAATTCAAGGGTTCCTATACTCCACCCCCCTCAACTCAGGTTTGATAATTGACTGGCAAACTCACAGAACTTGGGAAAGCACTTTACTTATGATTGCAATTTTATCGTAAAGGATACAACTCAGGAATAGCCCCATTAACTCAGATTTAATAATTGACTGGAAAACTCACAGACCTTAGGAAAGCACTTTACTTATGATTACAATTTTATTATAAAGGATACAACTTGGGAACAGCCAAATGGAAGAGATACACAGGGCAAGGCAGTGGTGGGGGTGGGCAGCACGCTTCCATGCCCTCTCTGGGATGGCCACTCTCCTAGCACATCCATGTATTCACCAACCTGGAATCTCCCTTAACCTGTTTGCTTCAGAATTTTTATTGACTTTTCAGTACATAGGTATAATTGATTAAATCACTGGCCATTGTGATTGAGGTCAATCTCCAGCTCCTTCTCTTTCCCAGAAATGGCAGTGGGATGAGTGAAGTATTGGAGGGGGTGATAGTTCTGTCCCTCTAATCATGTGCTTGGTTCTTCTGGTGACAAGGCCCTATGTTGAAGCTATCTAGGGGCGTGCCAAGAAACACCTCTAGCATAAACTTAGGTATCAGAAGGGGCTTGTTAGAAATAACAGATACTCCTATGAGGAAATCTCAAGAGTCTGAGGACCTGTGTGCGAGAAACTGGGTCTTTGTAGACCAAATATGTATTTTTCATTATGCCACAGTGTGCCATAATTGATATTCTCTGATTCTCTGTAGTCTTCCTGGGTGATCTCCCAGAGAAATCCACATGTAAACCCAAACTTTCATAGTAGACTTTGAACTTTGATTCTCTGTCCTCTTGAGCTTTTCCACTTGCGTAGAAATTACCTCAGGTACAGCATGTGAATTCTGAATTCATTATTTGAACTCCAACTGTTTTTTCCTCCTATGTTCTCTTTCTCCATTTGTGTTAATACCAGCCTAAGCCAGAAACACATGATTCTGAATTCTGTCTTCCCTCTTACCAGTCATTAAGCAATTATTACCTATTTTGCTTCCTTTGTAATTCTTAAATTTATCCTGTTTCCCCATCCTTCACCGTTACTAGGTGTATCCACTCAAACCTATTTTCCACACATTGCCTAGGTTTTCCTAGAATATGAATCTGACCATTATCATTTCTCTGCTTAACAGCTTCTGCTAGATCTTCATTAGCCAGAAGAATATCTAGGTTTCTAAGCTGGGAGTGCAGAGTCCTCAACAGTTTTGGTTTTGATTCTACCATGTCTTTGAGATTCAACTTACGTAACACTTCATTCAGAAAGTCCATTTTAGGCTGGGCGTGGTGGCTCACGCCTGTAATCCCAGCACTTTGGGAGGCTGAGGTGGGCAGATCACTTGAGGTCAGGAGTTCAAGACCAGCCTGGCCAACATGGCGAAACCCCATCTCTACTAAAATACAAAAATAAGCTGGGCGTGGTGGCAGGTGCCTGTAATCCCAGCTATTTGGGAGGCTGAGACAGGAGAATCACTTGAACCTGGGAGGCAGAGGTTGCAGTATGCCAAGATTGCGCCAATGCACTCCAGCCTGGGTGACAGAGCCAGACTCCATCTCAAAAAAAAAAAAAAAAAAAAAGAAAGCCCATTTAAATAACTTCCTGACACCTCATATTTTACTCCTGCTGAGTTAGGTACTGTGCTGCTGGGCTCCTGGTAATACGTTAGCTTCTTAATAATTACTTCGAATGTTTTGTTATATTTAAGAAATGCTACAAGATGATAATACTTCAGCTGGATTACATTTCATGGCCTCTGTGAAAAAGAAAGCTGTAGGAAGTCAAGATGCAAGTACAAATACAGACCCAGGTAAATGCTGTTTTTCTTTTTAAATAATTCATATATTTTGACACAATTGAGTTATCTAGACTTCCTTTAAAGCAGTGATTTAAAGGGAATTTTAAATTATGTGATATTACTTACTCCCCTTAGATTTTTCTCTCCAATCACGGTGTAACCTTTAGAAATCAAATTTATAACTTAAGTAAAACATAATAGAGACTTTTCTTCAAAATTGCCAGAGACTACATTCTAAGTCAGTAAAAATAATGCTTTGAATTTGGATTCTCTATGTCATTAAGTATCTTCACTGGAATTGCGTACCTAAGGTTGGGATGCGTGGGACTGTGGCTAGTGAACATGAGCTAGGAAGAGGATTGGGTTTGGCTCGGTGAGGGAGGGATATATAACTGTGTTCAGGAGTGGAAGAAATAAGTGTCAGAGGACCTATTGTTTGGGATGTTTTCTGACACATTTCCTCTTTAATATTACTTATCATTATGAATAGCATCTTGACTAGTGCTCTACCCATTATATCATAGTAATTCTTTTTTATGGCTTTTAGTAAACAGTGTACAGTACCTTGTAAGTGCTTTTAGTCTTTTTTAACTTTACGTTATGTTTTAAAAATGTAATCATTGTAGAATATTTGAGTAATTTAGCAATCTCCTAAGATGATGAAAATTAACCATAATCACACCACTTAGCAATAACAGTTTGATACTGTTTTTTCTTTTAGTCTTTTGTGCATTTTACATAGTTAGATACAGCATATAGCACAGGTGTCATCCCTTAACTATCTAAACTCTCATTGTCCAGATATTATTGCCATCTTCTCTAGCTTTTTCATGAGAGTTTAGTTTAATCCTCCTGGGTCCCAATGTTGTTTTTTTCCAAGTACCATGGGATGCTCTTAAATTAGAATGTATCTTTAACATATTATTTCTTTGGTTATTTGTGTCATATACTGTTTGCTGTAGTGTTGAAGGCAATTCATCTCTATTGCGTTCAGTATTAATGCATATTGCATGCTAACTAATGAATTAAATGAATATTAATCAAATAGTGATATTTAAAATGCTTTATATGTAATAATACTTGATGAGTTGTTTTTTAAGTATATAAGAGTTGCTTAATGATGTTTGGGAAAATTAGATGGGCTAGGACACCTTTTTTTTCTTCTATTTGAATTACTGTCATGAAGCCTCTTGGAATCAGAAAATTCACTATCTAGCACATTTGCAGGAGTGGATTAGATTTAGATAACAAGGGATACCTGTATTTTGTATCCTATTCATTTCACTTTGATTTATACATATGGCAAACATGTCCCTGTGAATTCAAAAAAGTACTTTGTAATCATATTCCTTCTTCCAGCTATGCCATAAAATATTTTACCAGTTTCTTAGTGTTAAATACTTAGACAGTTTCCAGTTTTTTCTCCTATAAATTGTGCTTCAGTGAGTACCTTCCTGCATAATAGACTTTTTGGTTATTACTGTGATTTAGCTAACCTTTTTAACTTTGCCAATCTGATAGGTCAAAAAAGTCATTCTTTTAATTCGTATTTCTCTCTGAATAAAGTTGAGCACGTGTAAAATGTTTTTGATATAAATGATGACTCTGCATTTAAGAAAAAAAATTTTTTTTTTTTTTTTGAGACGGAGTCTTGCTCTGTTTCCCAGGCTGGAGTGCAGTGGTACGATCTTGGATCACTACAACCTCCCTCCACCTCCCAGATTCAAGTGATTCTCCTGTCTCAGCCTCCTGAGTAGCTAAGGTCTCCTTACAGGTGACCTCCACCATGCCTCGCTAATTTTTGTATTTTTAGTACAGACAGGATTTTACCATGTTGGCCAGGCTGGTCTTGAACTCCTGACCTCAAGTGATTTGCCTTCCTCGGCCTCCCAAAGTGCTGGGATTACAGGCTTGAGCCACCACATTGGAACTGAGAAACATTCTTAAACGTTCATTATCTAAGCATGTCTTTGAGAAAGCCTTGGAGGTACACTGCTTTTGTTGCAAAGTAGTTTATCGGAGTTGGCAGCTATTTGCAGAGTCTGCCATTCATCTAGGTGAAGGGCCAAGATAAGAATAATAATAAAATCTGAAATTACACTAATTATTTAAAATTACATTGTTAAGCTGTCATTCTACCTTTTCTACCTATCACCTTTTATGCATAATATCTAATTATATTCATATATTTTAATTTTTTCTTGTGTTTGTGAATTTTTTTTTTTGTTTTCTCTTTTTGTCTTAAGTTTTTAAATATATTATAGTACAAGATAAGGAAGTTACTTCTCAGGAAGTTGTTTCTGAATGTGGTACCAAGCAACAAATTATTTCTTGCACACCAGATGTGATTTCTTTTTTTTTTCTAAGAATGGTTTGACTTATTAAAGATTATATCTGCATGCCAAAGCTAGTCACCATCCCTCATGAAAAAAGCAGTTAAGCCAATCAATTAAGAGAGAGAGAATGATTTAAGTATTTTTCTTTTTCTTTTTTAACATCTATTTGTTAGTAAGATTTAAGTATTTTTCTTTTCCTTTTTTTTTTTTCTAGTTTTGAGTGATTTAAATTCAAGCTTTGGTAACAAGTACTCAATATGAGTTACATTTGAAAATAGTGCTTTATTGAAAATACAGTGCTAGAAAATAAGGTTAGAGACCCAGAATAAAAGGCACAGAGTTAAACTGTCTGCTGATCTGCTGTGACAGGCCTGTTTATTTTACTGTTCCATAAGAAGCAAATAACTTTTGTGAAATTTACGTGTTAAAACACTTTAAGTGGTAAAATTTATTTATGGCCTCTGTGAATATACTACACACCACTGAATGATACCCTTTTAAAGAATGTGAATTATATTTCAATAAAGCTGTCAATAAAAATAAGTAAATAACAAGAAACTTCAAAGTAAAAAAAAAAATTATAGGTTAATCTCCTAAAATCTGGTTTTGTTGAAAATTTCCTAAATGAAGTAGACAAACATGACTGAATATATCTGATATGGAAATAGATTTTAGCATTTTCTTTTTTTTTGAGACAGAGTCTCACTCTGTCACCAGGCACCAGGCTGGAGTGCAGTGGCGCGGCCTCTGCTCACTGCAACCTCCGCCTCTGGGGTTCAAGCAGTTCTCCTGCCTCAGCCTCCCGAGTAGCTGGGACTACAGGCACGCGCCACCATGCCCAGCTAATTTTTTTGTGTTTTTAGTAGAGACAGGGTTTCACCATGTTGGCCAGGATGATCTTGATCTTTTGACCTTGTGATCCGTGCACCTCGGCCTTCCAAAGTGCTGGGATTACAGGCGTGAGCCACCGCACTCGGCCTAATATTTTCTTGATGTAAGTTAGTACTCTATTGTTCTTGTAAATCATTCATATGAGAAAAACAATAGCCTGCATTCAATTATGAATTACTCTAAATTGCCCTTAGAATAGAATAGAATTTGCTTTAATTATTTATATCCAAGTTACTTCTACTTAGATTTCAAGAAACACAATTTATGTTGTTTATTGCTAACTTGCTCATACAAAGTTGATGATTTGGAGCTGTTTACAGCCTTTTTTAATGTTCTTGATTATTCCTTTTTTAATTTTCAGAACATGAGCCTTCAAATGCTCCTCAGCTCTTGGTCCCAGATGTATTTCTAAATCTGAAGCTTTCCACTGAAGTACCAGAGAAACCTTTGTCATCCTCAATATCTCATACAGTAACAAACTTGGTTTGTGTTTTATTCAGAAGTTTTAATAATACCTTTGTACTAAAATGTATTATGGTCATCTAGATGTTATTCAATTGTGTAGGTGAAATGAGGCTAAAAATCTCATCTGTGTAGCTTTGTAGTAAAGATTAAAAAATTAATTTAAGCATTATGCCAAAAATATTGTAAATTAAGACCAGTAATACTTCTGCTCTTTTTCCTAAGTTAGGCATATACAGGCTCTTCTTGCCTTGTTATTAGTAAGAATGAAGAATTAAGTTTTTGGGCAGAGTGTCCATATAGAGTAAAAAGAATGTAACCCTCTTTGATTTTGTGTGTTTTGGCTCAGATTGGACATACTTATATAAATGTGATTGACATTGAAGCTGATGATCTTCTACAGGAATTACCTGTGAGAGAAAAGCCTTCAAATGGTAATGTTATCAAACAGCAAAGTGATCATCTCAAAGTTCCATCATCTGCAGAGTTACATTATATTCCAGCTTCAATTACTAATGCCGTTCCTCCACATAATTTTAAGAGTCAAGGTAATTTTTTCCTACTTTTAAAACAAGTATGATTTGAAAAGTTCTTTAATATAGCATTGTTATTCCTACTCATATCTCTTACCTCTCCTCCTGCAAAACCGCTGTGTTTTTGGATATTTATATTCACAGAAGTGTTCTGTTAATCTTCTAATTACCTTGTTTAGAAGTTTATAATCAGCCTTTGAGTGCTTTTCATATTCTTGATAGAATCAGCCAATTCCACTATGGATTTATTTTCTAAACCTGCAAAAGTGACTCCCACTTGTCTAGATGGAAAAAGCTTGAGAGCAGGCATTACTGAAGTGAAGGAGCCTAGTGTCACCTCACCTGCACCATCAGACATACAGCAGAACAAAGGTAAACAGCCAAGATGTATAGCATGACCCTCTCCTGAATTACTGTTATATTAGAAACAAGTACCAAAACTTGATAATTGCAAAAGAAACCAGAAAAAGGGTTGTCCCTTGCTAAGGAGCATGGGGGCAAGTAGGTAAATGAAATAGAGACATGATTCCAAAGCTAGGACACATAGATATTTTGCAAGAAGTCACAGATCTGTTTATGCATATATCTTTCTCAATAAGGCTAAAAATAAATATATTGTGTGAGTTCATGGGTGTTTTAATGGTAAAAAGCAATTCTCATATTTTAAAAGGTGAGAAATTCTCAAATAGCACACAGAAAATATACAGGCATGGTAGCCAACAGTACTTTTTTTTCCAGCATTTATTTCAAATTTGGGATACATTTACAGGTTTGTTACATAGGTGTATTGCATGATGCTAAGGTTTAGGGTATGATTGAACCCATTGCCCAGGTAGTGAGCATAGTACCCAATAGGTAGTTTTTCATCCCTTCTCTTCCTCCCTCCCTCCCTGTCTTGTAGTCCCCAGTGTCTATTGTTTCCATCTTTATGTCCAGGTGTATGCAATTCAGTAGTACTTATATCAGTTTTATAGTCAGGTTGCGTTATGGTAACTTTTTGCAAGATTTAGAAGACTATATATATATATTTGAAATTTTTAATAAACTACATATATTTATTTGTTGTTTTTTAGAGACAGAGTCTTGCTGTGCTGTCCAGGCTGGGGTACAGTGATATGATCATAGTTCACTGTAACCTTGAACTCCTTGGCTCAAGAGATTCTCCTGCCTCAGCCTCCCAAGTAGCTAGGAGGATTACAGGCACACACCACCACGCCTAGCTAATTTTTAAAATTTTTTATAGAGACCGAGTCTCACTATGTTGCCCAGGCTGGTCGTAACTCCTGGTCTCAAGTGATCCTCCTACTTCAGCCTCCCAAAGTACTAGGATTATAGGCATGAGCCACCACACCCAGCCTAGAAGAATATCCCTCCACAACCTGAAGCTACTACATCCTGTGACTGGTTAGATTAATCCAATATGCAATCAGACTTTGTGCAACAGAGACCTAAGTCTCCCCTAGGTTCCACAGAGGTTGTAAGGCATGGACCTAGCCAGCCCTGCAGTTGAAAGATGTGTGGGTGCAGAGTCTAGCTCTGTCTGATTATTGTGTAATGACAGTGGGCATTTAGGAGACATGAGAAGCAAGGAAGGGATAGGTGGCAGGGAAACTTCACCTCAGGATGTGTTAGGGCATGTGTATTACAGCTGCATATACAAACAGGTGCCAGTATTTCAGATTTTAAAGGCTTTGTCTCCTCTCTCCTGTCATGGGGCTGCTAAGGTGCATGGGTAGTGGATGGAGGATGTATGAAGCTGGCAATCTTTCAGACAAGGGAAGTATGTGGGAAAGTGAACAGAACCTGGCTTTTAGATTCAAATAGAACAGACCTGGATTTGAATCCCAGCTCTGGCACTTAATAATTTAGATACTTTTTACAAATCAATTAACCTTCTTTGGGATCCTTACTTGTATGTCCGTAGGACACACCTCAGAGGGTTGTCATGAAGTACATCAAGCCAAGTGTCTGTGGCTGCTTAGGTACCCTGTTAGTTTCCCTTCATTTTCCTACCAATGAACTTTGAAGTTCTGGCAGACTGGAAGTAGACTTATCTCTCTGTGACCCCTGAGTATCTTAGGCCAGCATTTCAAATGACCATAAGCTACAGGTTAATTTCCTTTATCAATGAGACCAGGTTTATAATCAACCTTTTGGGAGCCTCCTTACATGGGGAGAATGCCTGGTCACAAAGATTTATTAGTGGACCCTTCTACTCTAATTACAGAGGAGAACTTTAAAAGGTAAAGTTTTGGCCATGTTTTGGCCATGAGCGGTGGTTCATGCCTGTGATCCCAGCACTTTGGGAGGCTGAGGCGGGTGGATCACGAGATCAAGAGGTGGAGACCACCCTGGCCAACATGGTGAAACCTTGTCTCTACTAAAAATACAAAAATTAGCTGGGCGTAGTGGTGGGCGCTTGTAATCCCAGCAACTCGGGAGGCTGAGGCAAGAGAATCACTTGAACCCGGGAGTTAGAGGTTGCAGTGAGCTGAGATTGTGCCACTGCATTCCAGCCTGGCGACAGAGCGAGACTTAGTCTCAAAAAGAAAAAAAAAGTGAAGTTTTATATTTTGAAATTAAATTCTGTAATTTTACATAACATACTTTTTTATTTTTTTTTGAGACAGTGTCTCACTCTGTCACCCAAGTTGAAGTGCAGTGGTGCAGTCTCAGCTCACTGCTACCTCTGCCTTCCAGGTTCAAGCGACTCTAATGCCTCAGCTTCCCAAGTAGCTGGGACTACAGGGATGCACCACCACACCTGACTAGTTTTTGTATTTTTAGTAGAGACAAGGTTTTGCCACGTTGGCCAGGCTGGTCTCAAACTCCTGACCAAAAAATATGAGGCACACAAACTTCCAAGTAGAAAATACAGCAAAAGAGAAGGACATGCTCAAAACCCAAAATATCCTCAATATATAATGAAACTAGCTTCTCTTTCTCTGGAGAACCGGCTCCGCTTCCACTGACTCAGAGACAAATCACCCACCCAAGAAGGTTAAATACTGAGTTCCACTGACCCTGCAATGCTCTTCCTAGGCCCAGCAAAACTCTGCTTGCTATTACCAATGATACTCCTAATGGGAGATGACTTCCAAAATAAGATGCAACTGTCATTCAAAAAACAGTGAGCAGGTCTCACTAAAACAGAAACTTACTGTTTGTTTGGCTTTTTGTTTTATATATGTAGCAACCTTGTCCCTCCCCTTTCCTCACCTTTTTCTGTAATGTAAATCCCATTCAACTCTAATGCGTGACTATATTCTGAGTTTTTAAAGAATGTTATGGGCCAGGCTTGGTGGCTCATGCCTGTAAACTCAACACTTTGGGAGGCCAAGGTGGGTCTTATCATGGGAAGGTTCATCTTAGATGGGGACTGAAATACAATAAGCACTATTTATATTTTTTTAGTAATTCAGAATTTTCAGAATATTTTGCCACATAATTTGATCTTCACAAAACACTGAAGTTAGGTGAGGCAGGCATCATGATCTTCATTTGCCTGACTCTTCATTCAGTAAACATGAAGTTAAAGACCAGATACCAGGGCTAAAGAAGAGAGAAACACCAGGCTCTCAGCTTGTGGGCATGCCTATAGGGGAAAGGGGGGAAGACAGACATATAAAGAGATGATTATGATACAGCTTGGTAAGTTCTACAGTGACAGGATGAATGAGATTCTTGGGTAAGAAAGCATGGAATCCATCTCAGGGGATGATCGGAGCTATTTAGAGGAGAGACACCTAAATGGAATCTTAAAGGAAAGTAGGTTTTAGTGAGAGAATGGGCCTTCAAACAGAGAGAATAGATTTTGCAGTAACTTAGAAGTTTGATAGAACTTGCTTAGTTTGAGAAAAAGTTTGGCTGGATGTGGTGGCTCACGCCTGTACTTCCAGCACTTTGGGAAGCTGAGGCAGGTGGATTGCTTGAGCTCAGGAATTTGAGACCAGCCTCGGCAACACAGTAAGACCCTGTCTCTGCAAGAAGTAGAAAAATAAGCCAGATGTCCTGGCACACGTCTGTAGTCCCAGCCACTCGAGAGGCTGAGGCAGGAGGATTGCTTGAGTCCAGGAGGCAGAGGTTGCACCACTGCACTCCAGCCTGGGTGCTAGAGCGAGACCATGTGTCAAACAAAAGAAAAAAAATTGAAGTTCATTATGCTTGGAGTCAAAGGGAGTAGTATTTTGTTTGTTTGTTTAAAGAAATAGCAAGAGATGAAGCTGGAGAGGTAGAGAAAAGATTATATGTCCCATTGTCTGTCATATGGAGGCATTTGAACTTTTAAGGTGAAGGCATTGGAGACATACTGAAGAGTTTTGGACAGAAAAGGAACATGATTTATGTTTTTAAAAGGTCTCTCTGGGTCTGGTGTGGAAGATGGACTAGATAGCATAGAGATAAATTACAGATAGGAATATGATTTGGGGTCTATTTATTGTGAAAGCTTCAGCCAAGTGATGATACTCAGAATGTTGGTGTTTAGCAGGTAGAATCATCAATTGTTGTGAATTTGGATCTGAAGGAAAGAGAGTAGCCTCGAGTGACTTTCCCAAGTCTCTGGCTTGGGAAACTGAATGGTAGAGCTATTTGCTGAGCTGTGGAACAAGGAAGAGGGAGCAATTTCGAAGGGCAGAAGCAATGAATTAATTTTGATACACTTATGGGACAACCTAACTGAGATATCCAGGATATAAGGAGCTGAAGCTCAGAGACAGTGCCATATGGATGTGGGAGTCACCTTTCATCAATGACATAACTCAGAGAAAGTGGGAAGAGTGAGTAGAGAAGTGAGTTGAGGCTGGCAGCCCAGAAGTACTGATGGGTAAAAGGAATGGATGGCAGAAAAGACTAAGAAGTATAAATAATATGAGGAGGAGACCCAGACATAAGAAGAGTGCATTTAAAAAAGGTGTTGCAGGCCAGGCGCAGTGGTAATTCCAGCACTTTGGGAGACTGAGGTGGGAGGATTGCTTGAGCCCAGTAGTTTGAGAATAGCCTGGGTGACTGAGCAAGGCTCTATCTCATTAAAAAAAAAAAAAAAAAAAAAAAAAAAAAAGGAGGTGTTGCAAATCTGGAAGAAGAATCAACTGAGTTTAAGAATAAGGAAAGTCATTGGCTTTGATTTTGCTCTTAGGAGGTTTAAAGTTTGCCTAAGAGCCCATATAAAGTCAGTAATAGCCAACATTAGGCCCATCTATTAGTATGTGTGGCTTTTGGTTTTCAAGTAGAATTTGAAAAAGTCATAAAAATATTAAAGTTGTATTTTGATGAAGTATATGTTTGTAGCAAGGGATAAATGTAATATTAAGGCTGCCTTGTTGTGGAGATTTGTTGTAGTAGTAATTTCTGTATTCTTATCTCAGAAGTCAAGAAGTTGAAAAGGAATTTTTAAATATATTAAAAACAGATTTGGAAGATAGTGTTGTGTTGGTTTAAAATGAAGTCATAAAAAATGAGATCATCAATAATACCTCTTCTTTAATTATTATAAATTCTGCTTTTACTTTTATTAATATTTAGATCTGCCAAAACCAGAATTCCAATTCAAAGGACAGAGCACAAAGCCAGACTCTACAGAAGATTATTTGTTATGGAAATTGCTGCAAGATATCTCTGCAGCTCGCCCTGCACCAAGCTCTACAGCTCACCAACTACAGCATCTCACTGCTAAGCTTCAGAAAATTGACGAGCAGCTGCTAGCAATACAGAACATTGCTGAAAACATAGAGCAGGATTTCGCCAAGCCTGAAATGCTAGATCTACATTGTGATAAGGTAGACTACCTTTATTTTTAGTTTTTTGTTTGCAACTGAATTATGATTTGTAGTGTGATATAACTTTGGATACTTGATTTTTCAAAATAATGGGAAATTTGGTTTCTTTAAGCTAGGGTTTGTCAACCTCAATACTATTGACCTTTGAGCCAGATATTTCCTTGTTGTAGAGGACTGTCCCATGCATTGTAGGGTATTTGGCAGCATCTCTGGTCTCTACCCAATAGCTCTCAGTGGCACTGCTCCTTAGTTGTAACAATAAAAAATGTCTCTAGATAATGCCACATGTTCCTTGGGAGCCAAAATCACCCTCACAAATACAAAGCTTACCTTAAGCTTTTAAGAAGTAAACCCATGTATAATGCTGTTATCATAAAATGAGTTGGAAAATATTTCTCTCTCTTCTATGTCTTGGGAAAATTTTTATAGAATTGGTGCTGTTTCTTTCTTAAATGTTTGGTAGAATTCAGTGAAGCCAGCTGAGCTTAAAGTTTTGTTTATTGGGACATTTTAAAGTATAAATTTACTTTCTTCTGTAGATACACGACTATTCAGCTGATCTTCTGCTCTAAATAAAGCTTTTTCTAGAGTCCCCCACAAACAAAAAGGAAGTAAACCCATGCTTCCTACCAATAAAAAAAAAAAAATGTGAATTACAGAACTAGAATGTGATTTTAAAGGAACCCCACCTATAATTATCATTTTCCTCTGAAAGATTTTTATAATTTTACAAATATTATTGTCCTTATATTTGGAGTTTTTGACAGTTTTAAATATTTTATGTAAGTTAATAATCAGTTCCTTAGAAAGTTTTCATATCTTTTTTTCTTTTTAGTCTTGAGTCATAGTCTTGCTCTGTTACTCAGGCTGGAGTGCAGTGATGTGGTCATGGCGCACTGCAGCCTCGACGTCCCAGGTTCAAGCAGTCCTCCCGCTCAGCCTCCCGAGTACCTGCGACTATAGGTGTGCGCCACCACACCCAGATAAATTTTTAAATTTTTTGTGGAGACAAGTTCTCGCTATGTTGCCCAAACTAGTCTCTAACTCTTGGCCTCAAGCAGTCTTGCCTTGGCTTCCCAACGTGCTGGGATTATAGATATGAGCCACCACACCAGCCTAGTTTTCTATATCTTTAAAAGGTAGTCATTCACGCCTGTAATCCCAGCACGTTGGGAGGCTGAGGTGGGCAGATCACAAGGTCAGGAGATTGAGACCATCCCGGCCAACATGGGGAACCCCGTCTTTACTAAAAATACAGAAGTTAGCTGGGTGTGGTGACGTATTCCTGTAGTCCCACCTACTCTGGAGGTTGAGGCAGGAGAGTTGCTTGAACCCAGGAGGTGGAGGTTGCAGTGAGCCGAGATGGTGCCACTACACACCAGCCTGGCAACAGAGTGAGATTCCATCTCAAAAAAAAAGTAGTCATAAAAAAATAAATGTTTATATATAATGGTAGTTAAATAGGAAGTCTCAAAAATTAATTATTTTGCACATTTTGTCCTTTTTTAAAAGGAAGAACAATTTATATCATGAGGATTAAAGAACAAATATTATGTTACAAATAATAGGTTAAATGAGACCACGATTGGGTGCTTGAGGCCAGGAATTTGAGATCAGCCCAGGCAACATAGTGAGACCTCATTTCCACAGAAATAATAAGTTGGGCATGGTGATGTGTACCTGTAGTCCTAGCTACTCAGGAGGCTGAGGTGGAAGGATCACTTGAGCCTAGGAGTTCAAGGCTGCAGTAGGCCATCATTGTGCCACTGCACTGTAGCCTGGGTGTCAGAGCGAGACCCTGCCTTTTAAAAAAAAAAAAGTTAAATGTCTTAAAGTCTAATATTGAGAAATGCAAAATAGTCTACCGGATAAGAATTTCATTATTGACTTACCTTACAGATATTCCAGGTTGCTAGCATGTTGACATTTTAAAAAATGTTATTTTTTAGGTTTATAGTATGTCTTCAATCCAAACATTTAACACATACTTAAAAATTAAGATTAAGCATATGTGAAACTATACTTAAAGGATATGAGGCAAGACTACTACTAAGTAATGGTATTATCATGCTTATTTGGTTTGTTTCCCTGTTTTTTTTTTGTTTGTTTGTTTGTTTTTTGGTAGAATAGGGTTTTACCATGTTGCCCAGGCCAGTCTCCAACTCCTGGGCCCAAGTAATCCTCCTACCTCAGCTTCCCGAAGTGCTGGGATTACAGGTGTGAGCCACCCTACCTGACCTGCTTTCTGTTTTGTTAACCCAGACTTAGATCTTTAGATCTGTCACATCCAAATAAATGTTCAGCATCAAAGCAGTTGCTGGAACTCCTTACTTCAAAGAACCTCTTTTGAAATTGCCATCTGAGCTAGTTTAGTAATCATTATCTACAGCTAGATACTTGATTTATGCCCAAATCTAGTCTTGATCCTGGCTTGCTCACTGTCACAAGAGTTTATAAATCGTTAATTTCTTCAACAAACATTTATTGAGCATCTACTGCATATTAGGCCCTGTGCTAAGTTCTGGGAATAGAAAGATAAATAAGGCATAGTACCTACTCTCAAGAACTGTAAAATCTAATAAAAGAAGGTAGATGTATATACCAATAAATACATATGTACTGGGTGTAATGAGACACATAGATATGCCTGGCCTCTTGTGACTGGACGGGGTAAGTAAAGCTGTGGCAACGGTGAAGGCTTTGTAGAGGTGACTCTTGAGCTGGTAATGAATTGATATTCATCAGTTAATTAAGGAAGGGCTGACAAAATATTGTGAGTAAAGGGGAAAGGTGCCAAATGGCATAGAGTGTTTGGAGAGCTGTATGAGCATTACTTAGAAGTTAGTGAGACTGGACTTCAAGATACCTGACAGTAGAGGTAGGAGAGGGGAGACAAGGAGGAACAGAAAACATTGTTTACCATGTGATTGGGATTTTATCCTATAAGCAGGCAGTAGGAAACCAATGAAGAATTTTAAACAGTGAAGGGAGATGATCAGATATGCAGGCAGTAGTATGGAGGGTAGATTGGAAAGGGTAAGTCTGGAAACAAGGAGACCACGGGTCACAGTGGTTCCAAATCTGGCTGCCCATTAGTATCAACTAGGAAACTTGTTAAGAATGTGGATTCCTGGGCCGGGCGCGGTGGCTCACGCCTGTAATCCCAGCACTTTGGGAGGCCGAGGCGGGTGGATCACGAGGTCAAGAGATCGAGACCATCCTGGTCAACATGGCGAAACCCCGTCTCTACTAAAAATACAAAAATTAGCTGGGCATGGTGGCACGTGCCTGTAGTCCCAGCTACTCGGGAGGCTGAGGCAGGAGAATTGCTT
>PVKV010029514.1:0-23510 GCA_004027835.1 Alouatta palliata | reverse complement strand
TGTCTGCAAAAAAAAAAAAAAAAAAAAAACCTAAAAAAATAGCCAGGTATGGTAGCATATGCCTATAGTCCTAGCTATTCAGAAGGCTGAGGTGGGAGGATTGCTTAAGCCCAGGAATTCAAAGCTGCAGTTAACCATGTTCATGCCACTGTATTCTATCCTGGATGACAGAGTGAGACCCTGTGTCAGAAAATTAAACAGCATTGATATCTTGTGGGGGAGAGGAAAACAAAAAGACTTGTTATGTCTATTTTCATTCTCTGATGGTTCTTTAGGTTAAAAGGGCTGGCTCCTAGCTTGGAAACAATTCTCTAAAGATACATCACTTTTTTCTTCTGTCCCTGGGTCGGGGTCCCCAAGACTATTCCTAGGTTTGAGGATTCAGTAGGATGATTTACAGGACTCAGCACATAGTCATACTGACAGATATGATTTACTACAATGAAAGGAAATCAAATAGAATCGGCAAAAAGAAAGGCATGTGCTATGCGAAGTCCAAGGGAAATGAGTTTCCAAGGGTCCTCTCCCAGTGGAGTCACACAGGACATGCTTAATCCTCCCTGCTGTCAGCAACAAGTTGTGACAAGTGAAACGTTGCCAACTAGGGAAGCTCATTAGAAATTCAGCATCCAGGGCTGAGCATGGTGGCTCATGCCTGTAATCCTAGCACTTCAGGAGGCTGAGGCCAACACATCACCTGAGGTCTGGAGTGTGAGGTCAGCCTGACCAACATGGCGAAACCCCATCTCTACTAAAAAAAACCAAAAATTAGCCAAGTATGGTGGCAGGCACCTGTCATTCCAGCTACTTGGGAGGCTAAGGCATGAGAATCACTTGAACCTGGGAGGTAGAGGTTGCAGTGAGCCAAGATGGTACCACTGCAATCCACCCTAGGCAACAGAGCAAGACTCCATCTTATAAAAGAAAAAAAAACCTCAGCACTCAGGGTTTTTATTGGGGGCTGGTCACATAGCAGGCTATGCCTGGGATATACTATATTTCCAGACTCCAAGAAGGAAATGAGGTGTTAAGCATGAGCAATGTTGTTTGCACAGTTTAGGAATAGTGAATCCCTTCTTGTTATTCTAGAAATGGTAGGAACCCTCCAGAAATCCAAGTTCCCAGATGCCAGCCAAAGGCCAACCTTGTAAGCAGGCCCTCCAAAGGATAGCTATCAGGCCTGCTATGCTAACTCCTTTATATACAGTTTTTCCAACTTTTCTACCAAATTGACACTCCCCTGTTTGTCCTAACCCTTGGCAATTAACAAGCTCCATTTTTTTTTAGGATGTCCACTGTGAGAAGTTGAGGCCATGTGGACCACGTGGGGCTGCTCTTCCAATGTTTACATGTGCTTTTCTGCTGGAGCAAAGGACCTGGTCATTTATTACAATTCTATTGAAAGCATCATGGGTGAACGCAAGCTGGTCGGTAGAATGACTCCGTCAAATCAATGAGTCGAGCAAAAATTATCATTTTTGGTGACTGATTTTGAAAAACTGGTAGTTTGGGTGTACAATGGATCAGTTTTCCAACCTACATATGCAGCTTGAAGGAAGGAGTTTGGTCCACTTCTCCAAATTCTTCCATTTTTGTCCACATTCTTTTGCTGTTAAAATTCTAATTTTTATTCAGTTATGCCTACTGTATACTGTTTGTAATAGAATTTGGAACAACCTGAATATCTGATAAGTAGTAACTTGGAACTGGCACAAAATGAAGACAGCCTAACAAACCAAATTGGAACAAGTGGCTTAAAAGTGAGTAATTGTTACACTTTTAAAAAACAGGTTCCTTTAACTGTTTTGTACTGTTACTTGAGCAGTTGGCAGTCTCAACTTGCTAGGGGGCCCTCACCAGAACCCCACCATGCTGGCGCCAAACTTCCAGCTTCTAGAACTGTGGAAAATACTCTTCTGCTGTTTATAAACAATTCAGTCTATTGTAAGTTGTTACAGCAGCCCAAACTTATTAAAACAATGTACAAATACAGATAGGTAAATGGGAGTTATGTATTTATATAAAAATATGCTATGTTTTATATATAGCTATATATGCTATATTTTATATATTGTGCCAAAACTTACTGTGTTTACTTAGTATTATATCTGAGACATCTTCATTGATAAATGCCATATCCTTTTTAATGGTTGTAATGGTCATTCCATAATTTATTGAATCACATTAATGGACTGTTTTATGTTTTGCTATTAGATGTTTCTATGAACATCTTTGTGCAGATGTGCACAAGTGTTAGGATTTTGAAGGACAGAGTTCTGGAAGTAGAATTTTTAGATCAAAGGGAATGTCCATTTTTAAGTCAGAGTTTCTCCCCGTTTTTGTCTAGTTTTGTTGAGTTTTTAAATTTTGTAAATGGAGGAAAGCCTAATTGGTTTTCTCAGATAGTAATCACACCAAGTTACACATACCACGCACCAACCTGTTTAACTCACTCTCTTCCCAAGTCTGTGGAGCTGGCCCACTGTTCTGGAAGCCACGTTGCTGCTCTAGATTCCCAGGTGATCCTGGGCTGGGGACTATCATGGCACCTTGATGCCACCGTGAGGACTGGCTGTCTCAACTTCTGTGAACATTGTCACCCGTGCTACTCCTCATTGCCTGTCCAGGGACAGGTATGCAGAGGAGAGCCAGGTAGCAGAACCCGTTCTCTGAAGCACCAAATGCCAGGCTCTCAGGCCATACATCTGAATAGGAACGTCCAGGAAAGATAGACACTATTTAGAAAAACGTAAGCAGGTACTCCAGAGTCTAAATGCTGAGCTCTACTCATAACATCAAGCTATGTATGATTATAATTTTGTAACATTTAACCTTGAGATTGTTTATCCCTATAACGTAAAAAAAGGAATTCTTAAAGCATGCCTTCCCCTATGATGCTCATCAGGATCAACTGTACTACTTAGGCTGTGGAGTTAAAGTCTCCACCTTGCTCCTCATATTGTGGTCCACAGACCAGCAGCATTAGCCTTACTAGGGGGCTTGCTGGAAATTTAAAATGCCAGATGCACCGAATCAGACTCTGCATGTCAACAGGTTCTCCAGGAGATTCATATGCATTTTAACATCTGGGAAGCACTGCTTTAGATTTTTCACTTGGACCTGACACTTACTAGTTGGGTGAACTTGGACAAGTTAATCGCTCTGTACCTCAGTTGTTACGTCTACAAGACAGGATGATTCCAAGAAGACAATGCAACACATACAAAGAGCTTCGTACAGTGTCCAACAAGTAATAAGCACGTAAATGGATACTACATGTTATGTTTCCCAGTTTTCACTCAGCTCCTACTGTGTAGAATGGGCTTTAATCATTTCCAGGAGTCCCATCTAGTCTGGCTGGAGAAAGAGTTCAGTTCAAAATGACTTTTAAAAAATTGTTTAAAAAAAATCCTTTGACTTAAAGCTCTAGTAATCTTTGGAGCCATAATTTCAGAGAAAATTATTTGGAGCATTATCCAGCATCTTTAAATAAATGTGTTTTGCGCAGATAGGAGTTCCAGGACTTTGATGCAGCTGTATAGCTGCATTGAGGCTCATCACTCCTAACACCCAGTGATTTTCTGATGAAGCAAAGGCTCTGATCAATTTCAGGAGCTGCTTCTTGAGGTAGAGACTTAAGAGTATCATTTCTCTGACCCAGAAAGAGCGAGCATTTAACTAGGTCACAAGGGAATTGTGACAGGTGAGGGGATCTTGGTGTATGAGAAGGCTAGCAGTCGGGATGCTTGTTCTTAATGGTAGAAAATTGACTTTGAGAGGAATGAGATTTAAATGACCCAAAGAACAGCAACGTAAAGGACAAAACTGAAGTTCAGTGTTAAGATTTACTGTGTAAATAATTCACCTAGCACAGAAAAGGACTAGGATGGGCTCTGAGCACAAAGGACTTTTACATGTCTCAGAATATAATTAAGAATTCAGGATACAAGGTAATTAGAGAAACCATAACCTGGAGGCATACTGCTGAATTATTCTGATCATTTTTAACAATGAGAAAATCTAATTTTCTGGTCATGTGGCATAGATTTTAAATTTAGATAACATGAAGAGCAGTGTTCGTACAGTGCAGTCAGCAAATTATTTTTTTGACTTTCCAGCAAAAATCAGAATTGAGTGATTAAATCTAAATCACGAAAGTTATTGCGGAACTGAAAAACATTTGAGAAAAAGCGTACAAGTTGCAATTGAATCTCATGTTTTCCTTAACACAAAGCTGCCAGTGTTGCTCCCTTTGTAATAATTGTGCACGTTTGTGTGTGTGTAAATCTGTTTCACTATCTGATGTTATACACTGGAGCAATAGAAAAATGAATTATTTTTGTATATAATGAAGGTGATGTTGAATTACCAACGAATTACACCAGCTTCTCCAGACAGGTAGAGGCTGTACATTTTTCTATCGCCAATTAGTGCTCATTGAGTTAAAAATTGAAATCTAAACTCACTTTGTGATGAACCCATTATTCACAAATGTGCTTCAATCTACTGTACTTACTCAATTACCCATTTTTACATTATTTCAGGCATTGCTTTTGTAAACATTTCCAAGTATTTTTGTGATGCTTTGTGTTAATTAGCAGTCTAGCATGCATTTTTAAGACTGTTAGAGATTTTACAGATACAAAATGAGATTAGATGACTAAAATCATTCTATTTTAATCGCACCATCAAGATTTCCCAGTGCGTCACCTGAGAGTACTGCTTTTGTTTCAGAGAGACCTAGATTTGACTCCCTTTGTTGTGGGTTGCACTGCATTCTCTAAAAAAAAGACATGAAGTCCAAGCCCCCAGTGTCAGCAGATGTGACCTTATTTGGAAAGACGGTCTTTGCAAATGTATTAAAGTTAAAAATCAGATCATTTATTAGGAAGCTCTCAATCTAAAATGAACACTGTCATTATAAGAGGGCATGAGACAAACATGCAGATGGGGATGGGGCAATGCCACGTGGAGATGGAGATCAAAGGGACATGTCCACAGGCCAAGGAATACGAAAGACTCCAGACTGTAGCAGAGAAGCACACAACACTTTCTCCCTCAGACCCTCCAGAAGGAACCAACCCTCTCGACAACTTGATTTTGGACTTCTAGCCTCCAGAACTGTGAGAACAAATTTATATTGTTTTGAAACTACCCAGATTGTGGTATTTTGTTAAGGGAGCTCTAGAAAATGAAGACACCTTCTGGCCAGGTCTGAGACCTTGCAAAAGCATTTTTACCTTCTCTCAGTTTCTGACTTCTCTTTGTTATTGTTGAATTTCTCTTCTAAATACTGAGTTTGACAACCAAAACTGTATCTGTCTTACACGATCAGAATGGTGGTTAAATTACATGAGGCTTATGAGTGTTTAGCAATGTGCCTGGCACATGCTGTGTTTTAATTCTAGTTTCTCCTCAGCTCAAGAAGCCTGGAGATAAGAAACACAGCCCAGTAGAGCAAGCCAGCTCCATCAGTCCATTGTGCGTTGCTATAAAAGTACCTTAGACTGGGTAATTCATCAAGAGGTTTATTAAGACTCAGGGTTCTGCAGGCTATACAGGAAGCAGGATGCCAGCATCTGCTCATGCTGAGGGCCTCCGGAAGCCTACAATCATAGCAAAAGGTGTGTGGCAGAACCTACACATTCTTTTGGAAGGAGGAGTCAGTGAGTCACATGGTGAGAGAGGAAGCAAGAGGGGGAGGAGTCAGGCTCCTTTAAACAACCAGCTCTCTTGTAAACTCAGAGAACTCATTATTCCTAACAAGGAATATATTCTTTTTGTTGTATTTTAAATAATTTTCTTGAGCCTACAAAGTCATTATAATCAAGTTTTTATGATTTGACTTCTTTGTATTTGTAAGCCATGGATTAGTTCATGGAAAATGGAGCTTTCAAGCTGGAGAACTGAGGGTAAGTGGTGGTAAGGAATATCCTTAACCTTCTAAAACTGGCATCAAGGAGGACCTCTGTCCCTTTCCCTGGGACATCCCTGGATCATGGGCCTGTCCACTGGGAGAGGGGCTCGTGTTTATGCATGGGAGCCCTTGGAGATGTGGATGCTGTCAAGACGCCATGGGAGACCTTGAGGCCAGGGCCTAGCACCTTACTGCTCACAAGGAATGGAAACTTCGCCAACTTTTATCCTTTGTTCAGGGCAACCTTCTCAATTTTCTATGAGGGCTTTCCTGAAGCCACTTTTGTAGGGCCAGCACCCTCTCAGGGTTCACGTTTGTTTGGGGTGGCTGAAGGAGATCATAGAACTCTAGCCCATTTCCCCACCAAGTCACCCCTTGGCGTGCCCTCTAATAACATACTTAGTCTCAGGGTACACCCAGAAAAACCACTCCTCTCCTTGATGTGGCACTACACCCCTAAACCCCAAGCTTATTAGTCAGGTTTCTCCAAAGCAGCAGAACCAATAGTATGTGTATATATAGTGAGAGATTTAGTTTCAGGAATTGACCCAAGTGATTGTGGAGGCTTGATGAGTCCAAAATCCAGTGGGGTAAGCACATAGGCTGGAGACTGCAGGAAGAGTGGTGATGCAGTCGGTTGGCAGCATTCCTTCTTGCTCGGGGGATTCCTTCGGTCTTTGTCTTCCTAAAGCCTTCAATTTGATTGGAAGAGACCCACCCATATTATAAAGTGTAATTTGTTTACTCGAAGCCCACCAATTTAAATGTGATGAACCTCATCTAAAAACATTTTCACAAAATACTGTTTGACCAATTATCTGCCAAGTTGATACATAAAGTTAATCATCACACTCCTCAAGGACAGGAAGCCCTGCTCTCTTAGTAGTCTGAGGCCTGGGGGATGATCCATATTCTTTGTATACAGTTGACCCTTCAACAAGATAGAGTTTAGGGGCACATATTTCCTCAAAGTCAAAAATTCATGCATCTCCCCCCAAACTTAATAGCCTGTTGTCGACTACCAGCCTTACCAATAACAGTCTATTAACACATACTTTGTGTATGTATGTATATACACACACAAAAATTATACTGTATCCTTACAATAAAGAAAACTAGAGAAAAATGTTAAGAGAATTATAAGGAAGGGAAAATATATTAAGTGGAAGTGGGTCATTATAAAGGTCTTCATCCTCCTTGCCTTCACACTGAGTAGGCTAAGGAGAAAAAGGAAAAGGAGGGGTTGGTCTTGTGGTCCCATGGGTTGAGAGGTAAAAGTAGTGGGGGAGGTGGAAGGGGAGGCAGGAGAAGCAGGTACATTTGGTATAATTTCATTGGTAAAAATCCACATACTAATGAGCCCAAGCAGTTCAAAACCCATTGGGTTCAAGGGACAAATGTATTTTAACTACAAAACTATTCTGTGCAAATTTTAAATCAGAAGACAAAATGTGAAAGTCTTTCCTATCCCCAGCTTACTCCCAAGATGCACCCCTGATAGTATTTGATGCATATGCTGTCTTTTTTCTTCTCTGTGTGTGAAATTTGTTTTACAAATATGGGGTCCAACTGTACACACAGTTCTGAAACTTGCCTTTTTCACCTAGTGGGAGTCTCTGGACGTCATTTCATTCTTAGCACATCCTTTTAGCAGCTGCATAATACCCCACTGGATGAATGCACCCTAATTTATCTAATAGCCCCACTTATTCATGCATATTTTTCATTATTTTTAGTTTGGGACAGTCACAACCAGTATTGCAATGAATATCATTTGACACATTTTAACAATCCTATTCCAGTATATTGTACAATGAAGATCTAATACAATTGTAATATCAAAGAATATACCTATTTTAAATGTTGCTACATATTGTTAATAGGTGTTTAAGAAATGTATGTCAAACTGATTTGAAGAGAGTTCTAAAGCCAAGATGGAAGACGGGGAAAGGCGAGTGAGATGAAAAGGGAAGAATTGAGTTTCAGAAAGGTGAGAATATTTTGATCCCAATTCCCATCTTGCTCTACTGATGCTAAAGACAGTACATTGTAGCTATCACACCTCTGGGGTTGTGCAAAATTATTCCCATTAGGGAAGCTTCATAAAGACAGGGCTCCGTTTTTTTTTTTTTTTTTTTTTTTTTTTTTTTTTTTTTTTTTTGAGACGGAGTTTCGCTCTTGTTACCCAGGCTGGAGTGCAATGGCGTGATCTCGGCTCACCGCAACCTCCGCCTCCCGGGTTCAAGCAATTCTCCTGCCCCAACCTCCCAAGTAGCTGGGACTACAGGCACGTGCCACCATGCCCAGCTAATTTTTGTATTTTTATTAGAGACGGGGTTTCACCATGTTGACCAGGATGGTCTCGATCTCTTGACCTCGTGATCCACCCGCCTCAGCCTCCCAAAGTGCTGGGATTACAGGCGTGAGCCACCGCGCCCGGCCAGGGCTCTGTTTTGTCATTAATGTAACCCAATCTCCTAGAACAGAGCCTCCTAATACAAAGATGTTGGATAAATATTTGTTGAATAAATAAATGCATGAAAACATGAAATCTTGGAGATTAATGTAAAATCTTGCATGTTATATGCACTGAGAGCATCTCCTAGTATAAAGGTAGCATAGTACCTACCCCTTATACTAGCAGATTCTACATTGCACCATCAGTAAGCATTAGAACACTCGGTAAATCCCAGCCTGCTGCCTGCAAGGCACATACCTTCTTCCTACTGCCACATCTGGAGTGCCCTTGGCTGAGAGACTGCATCTGGAAGTGGGATTCAGGCTCCAGGTGTGGACTGAAATTCACACAAGGACAGGGTCAAATAACTGACAGCAGCACAGCTTGGCATAAGCAAGACAAGGGTTCCTGCAAGATTTAAGCCTGGCCTCGGGCTGCATTTTTCACCGAGTCTCTGGTTGCTTGCTGTGGGAAGCGTGCGGGGAGGGAATATACATGTTTTCTTCTGCAGAATTTCCTCTTTCGATGTACAGACCAGTTTTCATCATGGCGTTGAAAGAGGTGGCAAGAATGTGGTGTAGGTTCTGCCACACCCCCTGTAACCGTGGCAATTATACCATTTTGGATAATTGTCTTGTAATTGCCACTGTGAGTTAAGATCTAATGTTATCCTCCAATTGTTCTGATGTCTTTTCATGAATAACGCAATCACCCCGAGAGCCCTCTGCCAGTTTCTCATTTAGATTGGCCCTGTGTTTGAGTTATGCACCATTGTCCTACATTGTCTCACAAAACTAATGTGGTAGAGACAATGCAAGAAATAATTAGGACTTGGCCGATTATGGAAAAAGGGAAGGTGAGTAAGATGTGAAGTTTTTCTCTAGCAATATTTCCAAACCCCGGTTGACCCTACAGGTAGACAGGATGGAGAGGGGCAGGTTTTTTTTCACAGGTCTTAGTCTGCTGCTATGTATGCTGGACACTTGTTCTGGCTGATGTGGTGGGACTTTTCTTAGAACAGAAGGAAAACATTTTTCCATAGGGTGACTTTTCTCGGTTGTATCATCATCAAATGTAAACAGCTCTGTAAACATAAGCTGGTGTGTCCCCTACAAGGCCAAAAATACCAGTTGTTCAATGAATGGGCAATGGCAGCTGGGATTTCTGTTTCCATGGTTTGGGACTTGGTTTAATACGATAAAAAGAAGTCAACTTCGGGCCGGGTGCGGTGACTCACTCCTGTAATACCAGCACTTTTGGAGGCCAGGGCTGCCAGCAAAAGTGATGGCATCATTATCAGGCCTTCTGAGGCCTAGTGAAAGTCGACAGAGGTACCCTGGCAGCCAATGGAGCCGTCAGGTCAGGTCTAGTTTCGATGTTCTTTTTGCATAAGGACCCAAGTTAAGTTTCTGAGAAAGCTCAAAGACTGTACTTCTCATTTAAAGGAAAGACACCCACCCGAGCACCCTATGACTCCTCTCTGCCCTCAGCACTAAACCTAGACTCCCCAGCTTGGCATCAAAGGCCTTCAAGAACTCATCCTTCTGTTCATGTTGCCAACCTGCAGCCAGAGTCAGCCATACTGGCCTCCCTGTTGAGTCCCATATGGGCCACTGTACAAGTTTTTAGAGGTTGACATTTTTACCTCCAGAATCAGTTTTCTCTGATACCTCAAGTTTCATTGTTGCCCCCCTCTTATGTTCTTCCATAGCCTCCTGAAGTTAGTCCTATCACATTTCTCACATCACGTAATTTTGAGAATACTTGTCTTCTTGGCCAGACTGTGCGATCTGGGTGGGCAAGACTGTGTTCGACCCAGCTCAACCAGTTTTCATCAATGAAATCTGGTGAAAGAGGAAGTGAATGAATACATAGGATGACATCTCATCCTCCTGGCTTTAGTTGGGTGGGGAAAGCAGGGTGTCTGCGCTGAATCTGAAGGATCAGAAACCATGAACTCTAGCCTGGGGTGCCAAGTGACTGGCCCTGGTGAGATCTGTGTGTCTTTCCAGGGCAAGTTCCCTTTACACAGGCATAGACCACCACAGGGAGTCAGGTGAGCTGCACGGCCTCCCGCACTGGCTTGAGGAGATGGGCTTAGAGTCAACCAGAAAGGAACTTTGTTCAAGCCCTGGAGCTCTAGAGTGACAGGGACAAACAAAAATCTGAGCCAGAGCATTTTCTCTTGGATCTGAGGTAGTTCAGGTAAGCTCTGCAGCCAGGGACTACTAGGGAGAGGGGACACTATAGGGCACGGCAGGCTTTCACCAGAGTGTATGATGGGAGGAGAGCCAAGGACCTCCCCAGTGCTGACCCATGTCTATCGGGAAAGCTGCTGCTAGGAAAGTAAATCTGAGCTTCTGGGAAGTGGGCTGGCTGTGTCAGGGGCAGCATGACCTCTCAGAGAAGAGGGCATCCAAGGACTTTTAGTGGAGTGTCCCCATGAGATGTGTGGTCTGCAAGATAGTTTTACACTAGACAGTACGGGTGGTTGTTTAACATTTGAAGCACCATAATTGGGAACACACACTCAGCATATGAGTAATCAGAAGCCCCCACTCCAGGGGCTGTTACCACAAGACTCAGACAAGCTCAACCTTATTTATCTCCAGTCAGCACCAGATGGTTTGTTGTCATATGGGGTATTAGAAAGTATTTTTTTCATTGGTGTAATGAGTGGAGTTCAAGACCTGTAGATTAACTACAACTATTGTACAGGCACCTCTGTGGATAAACAGGTGAGCCCAGTAGCCCTGACCCTTTGAACTGGCAGCCAAGACCTAGGGACTCCATCCTGCTGAGCCATTTCCAGAGGACTGTCCGCACCAGAAGGCCAGCTGAAGCCTGCTGCCAGGATCCTGTCACACCTGCCTGCAAAATGCTCAGAGACTGAAAGGCTAGGATGCCGAGACTTCAAACCACACAACAGACATGTGATTGTTTTGTACCTGCCAGTTCAGTCTGAGACTTGTTTCATTGTGCAACCTGGTGGCAGGATGAGGCGAGGATACTGTAGAGCAAGTGAAGCCCTCCGATATCTGCCAAAAACAACCTAATAATTTTAACTGACCCATATGACTTATATCCATTTCCAACATTACAAGGGGGCCCTGGACCAACAGTCACTGGCCTCATGGCCTAAGAGATGATGATTGCAAAGTTTTCTCTTAGGTAATAGGTCAAAGTTCCTATGTCCTTGTGTACATTGCTGTAGCTACGGTTTGGCCAGTCCTGCCATGCTATGCTTGCTGTGCTGCGCAGAAGTGTTCTTGGAATTTCTAAGGAGATGACATTTTCCACTTACAAGTATTTTCTGTTATATTCATTCTACTAGGTGTTTTGAGGTTCCCCCTTCTTCCTGAGCAGTTGGAAATGACTTAGTAGAGGATATGACACTTGGGCCAGGTATAGTGTTTCACGCCTGCAATCCCAGCATTTTGGGAGGCCAAGGTGGGAGAATCTGTTGAATCCAGGAGTTCAAGACTGGACCCTGGGCAACAAAATGAGACTCCTAATTAAAATAATGTTAAAAATAATATGACATTTGGAGGATTAACCCTGGTAATTTTAGTTTTCTTTTTAGATTTTTATGATATCCTTAAGATATCTTCCTTCCCCAAGCTTCAGAAATAACGCTTGAGTTTCTCCCTCTCTAGGAATGTTCCTGAGGGCATGAAGTGTTTCACCAGGGAAGTGCTAGTGATCATGGTGTTGATGAAGTCCCTCTGGCCTGGAGCATTGATAATGATCCTGCTGGTCTCAAACTTCCACAGAGAGTTATCAATGGTGATCCTTGTTCTCTCTCTGCCTTCAGCTTGTCCAACACCCAGGCATACTTGAAGGAGCCCTTGCCCACCTGGGAAGGGGCAGGAAAATAAAGGCACTGATTGGACAGCAGACAGATCTACTGCATTTTAGGCTTGCAGAAGGCATAGTTTTCTGCACTCTGCAGCTAGAATTGCCCACGATAAAGAGGCTTCCCCCTCCACATACTTCCAAACAGTGAGTTTTACCTCTGCCAGTTCCTTTTCAAACTTCTCAATGGTTCTCTTGTGAATGCTCCCACATTTGTGAGATGCCCAGTGGTGGTGGATTTGCCAGAATCCACATGGCCAATGACGATGATATTGATATAGGCTTTCTCTGACCATGGCGGTAGGTTTACTAGAATTGCTGCCCAAAACAGCCAGGTGATAAGACTGGATCATTTCAGGCCTATCTTCCTCCATTCCTTCTTACCTCTGTTCCTCTACTGTGTCTTCCCATTTCAGTACCTAACCCAGAGCCTGGGACATGAGAGGTTACACTGAAAAGGAAAACTGACTTGCCCAGGCTCACATCTCTTGGACTAATTCCTTTGCTGTATCAGGTACTTCAAAGCAATCCTGACCCTGACCTTTCTCCTGCATGGGCCATCCCCAGAGCACTTGGGGCTTAGACACCCCGTTTGTCCAATTAACCTCCATCCACCCCACCTCTGACCCATTTCTAGTACAAGAGATCCTGACCCTCTGCAGTCTGCAGCTTGTCCCCTAGAAGTCCTCACTTCCAAAAAAAAAAAAAAAAAAAAAAGCAGCAGCAGAACTGATCCAGAGATTAGCAAGGGCCATAGCAACTATAAAGTGAACTCCTTGCCTCCTGCTTTTATGAACCCAGTCCTACCTGCACCGCCCTCCTCCTCCTGGTTCTCACCCTATCAGAAGTGAGAACCTGTTCAGATTAGAAAATGCCACTCCTTACCATTCGGCCCCTGTCTCAAAGAGGGGCTGAACTCTGGTAGGGAAGGCAGATGACTTCAAAGGAGCTATTTCCATGTAATGAATGAGTCATGAGGGCTGCAAAGGGGGCACATGGGGGAGATTCCCATGTGTGTGGGGAGGTAAGGACACCTTCAGAGAGGAGAAGCTGTATCTGGTCTTCAAGATGAGACAGCGCCTCAGTGCCCACAGAGGAGGAGCCGTTGCCAGGCAGAGGAATCGGCAGTGGAGTCCTGCACTCTTTTTGCCTGAAGGGCAGGGAATGGTGGAACAAAGTGTTGGCTAAAGACATGAGGGGAAAAGGGAGAATCAAAGTTTAATTTTCCTACACTATAAATCTGATTATATAATCCTAAATTTTCTGATTACTGTTTTTATTTAATTATTCATTTATTTAGAGACAGGGTCTTACTTTGTTGCCCAGGCTGAAATGCAGTGGCATGATCATAGCTTACTGTAGCCTTGGCCTCCCAGAGCGCTTGGATTACAGGTATGAACCACCTCTCCAGACCTCTTCATTACTAGTACTGCCCACAGGGGGTAAATTATCATCTGTTGGCTGTGTGGTGAGAAGCTCAGTGGCAACTGAGACTGGAGGCAAGGAGCCCTTTAGGAGTCCACGCAGGAGTCCTGGAGGGAGGTGATGGAGCCCGAGCCAGGCAGAACAGTTGAGTGCATGGGACATATTTAGAAAGGGGGATGGGAAAAGGGAGGCCATGGTGCTAATTAGAGCACATAGCTATGGGGATGGGTAACATTCCTCCAACACAGTCTCCCTTATCCCAAAGCCAGGCTTGAGCCCCTCCCTGAAGCTCCCAGAGGACTTCATTGTTCAAATCTAGGTTACTTCCTTACTTTGCAGTGTATTTCCATGGTAGGAATGAGCTGGTCACTGTCCTCTTTAGGTCCGAAATTACCCAGTTTTACTGTGACATTACACAGTAATTTCCATTTATCTGAGATTTTGCTTTCTCTGATGTCAGTTACCTGCAGCATAATTCAATAGGATATTTTGAAAGAGAGAACATATTTACATAACTTATTACAGGATATTAAAATTATTCTCTTGTTATTGTTTTTAATCATACTGTACCTAATTTATAAATTAAACTTTATCAGAGGTACATACACATAGGAAAATATAGTACATATAGTGCATAGGGTTCCTAACTGTCCCATCCAAGGTCTTAGACATCCACTGGAGATCTTGGAGCACACCCCCCCAACACACAAGGAGGAATTACTGGAATACCATGCAGAGTTTCAGCCTCTCAAACAGCACAAAGGCAAATTAAATACAGTATACAAGATCATTTCACCTTGAAGTCAGACAGACCTAGATCTAAATCTTGCTTTCTCTGCTGTGTGAACTTAGTATTCCCGAACCTCTTCTGCAAACTAGGAATGAAATTAACTTCCTGCTTAGCATAAGAATTAGATGAAGTCATGCAGGCACAGGGTCTACCACTTGGTAATGATCAGTAACTGGTATCTAATATCGTAGATACTGCTTTCTCTCCCTGTCTTGTATTGCTGGATTGCACTCACTAGGAGGTAAAGTGCTCACACGTAGACAAAATGATTTGCCCAAGGTTACAGAATAAACTAATGAAGAAATAATACAATAACCTCTCAGTATATAGGCTTCCAGTCTTCTGAGCCAGGCTGTCTCATTATTACACTGCTTCTGTTTAAACTATAGTATCTCTGGTGTTGGCTAACTCAGAACTGAAGAAATAATCAAAGTCAGAGGTTTCCTGATCTTGAAATAAGCTAAAGGGTAACTGCTCCAGATAGAACGACTTTTTCTGTCTAGTACAATTGGCTATTGCTAGGGCAGTATCCCCATTTTTTACAAATTCAAAGGATGAATTCTTTATCATTTTATTAGAATTATTATTCACAATTCATAAAGTCATCAGTTTCTAGAATGGGATGGTTAAGAATTAGAAATGAATCTATAGCGACTGTAATTGCAGGCTTCAGATGGTTACGATGAAAAAATCATTTGGAATGCAAAGCACAATGTAATGAGGAGTCACCAAAATAAATCAACTTACACGGTTAAGATGTGTTTGTTGGGAAAGTGCGTAAATACAAGGAATGGTCACTTTCCGGTGAAAACTAAGGAGGGAGGGTTAACTCCTAAAGGACTAGATGATGTAGCCAATATTAGCATAAAAATGAAACCCATCTATTAATTAATTGATCTGGAGAACTACTAACCAAATGACTGCTACTATCCTTTGTTATAGTCAGCGAGCAGCAATTTAACTATCGGATTCCTCACATGATACAAGTTTCTAGACACAGAGAACCCATTACAGACATAGATCGAGTCTGCACAAGAGCACCAGTATATTTTAGAAATAGCAAAACATAACAAAATGAAGTTAGTGATGGGGAATTCTAAAGGTAAAGGTTTAACACTTAATACTAAAGAGAGCCACAGTGCTTTGTTAGGACAAGCACAGAACCTTGTTATTGTTAAGCCATGCGAATAGATCTAATTTACACAAAGTGATGCATTGTACAGTCTTGTGTCCCTGGTAGGGATAAAATCTTTCCATTTGGGGAAAGTTGGGATTCTTGTCTCCTGGAAGGGATTCGACAGAGGTGGACATGTGGAGGGCCTTTTCTCCGATTCCTCTACTAACCGTGTGACACCTATCCAATCTGAAAATAGAATTTCTAGAGTTAAACAATTATTTGACCTAGTTCATCCTGGTTTCAAGTGTAGGAACGTGCAGGGACAGCCAATTTTCCCAGAGTCTGTTGCCTAAATCAGGGGATACTCAGTTTGCAGATCTGTAGAAATAAGAAATCAAGTCGTAAGTAGGAAGGAGGTGTTTTCTTACAACAAATACTTATGAAGCATGTTTCATGTGGCAGTCTTGGAGCACAAAAACAGAATATCAGCCTTCACTGAGAAAACAGTCTACAGGGGAAAATAAGGACAGATTCACCCACACTGCACCTCAGAATTTAGTCATAGCACTGGAAGAGACAAAGAATTTAGTGATTTTAAAGTAATGATTTTCTACTCACATAACCCTTGCCTGGAGAATGGAGGCAGGAGGAGTCTTTCCCTGTCTTCCACAGCTTGTCAACCTCAGGAGCCATGGCAGTGTGGGGAGTTCTGGTCAAGCCCCTTTAGAATGGAAACCTTTCTTCTGAGCCATCCAAGTATCATTCATCAGCTATTTCCTGAGCACTTTCTCTGTTACTGAATCTCTACCCCAATGCTACGGACAGGCATTTTCCCCCGACCTCCACTTTGCAGATGGCTTGGAGAAGTAAAACGTAGGCAGTGGAGCAAGAATTTTAATCAAGATGTGTTTTTTTTCTAAACCCCTTCTAAAACATTCTTACCCCAGCCAAGACATGCTGCCTCTTTAGAAGTCCCCTAGGCATCATTCTAGTAAAGCATCTTCATCTTAGACATGGAAACTAAGACCCAGGCAAGTCAGATTAAGTCTGATTGGAGACCAGAAAGATTTATATGCCAAGAACAATGCCAAAAGAATCCCTCCAAGCCAGCTGGGTGGCACATGCACACCCACACAGTAGGCTAACTATTCTAACCCAGAAGTCTGCACACACGTGGTCAAAGCACAGGCCCACAATAGATCCTACAGATTGATTTTACCAAGTTCCCTCTACTAAGTCATCCACTGAAAGAAGCCCCTGGTGATATTTACATAATCATTTTTCTCCTCTAATGCTCTGGAGGCAACACCTTTTCTGCCAGGACTGCAGAGTTAATTTTAAAGGTCCCATCTCCACTTACTTTGGATCACAGGCCAGACATGGATATAAATCTAAAAATAATTGGATTCTGAACCTCAGCGCAGAGCCAGGACAAGACAGCAGATGGAGACAGACTGTAAAGGCTGCCCCTCCCTCAGTCCCAGAGTTTAAGGTAGTGTCTGCGGGAAGAACCAGCACTCCCTTCCTCTGTGGTTTGAAGAAAATAAAACGGGATGAAGAGGTGGAGGTGAGGTGAGGGATGCTAAGGGCACCATTAAAATTGAATGTCCCAGGGCTTATTTTGGGTGAGAGAGGAGTCTGATAAGTCAGTGGAGAATGTCATCAGAGAACTATTCATTAATTCATTCATGGAGCAATGGGAAAATATATGCAGATGTTCCTTAACTAACCATGGTGTTACATCCAAATAAATCTATTTTAAGTTGAAATATCGTAAGTGGAAAGTGCATTTAATATACCTATTTGACATAGCTTAGCTAGCCCACCTTAAACATGCTCAGGACACTTACATTAGCCTATAGTTGGGCAAAATCATGTAATACTAATATGGTTTGGCTGTGTCCCTGCCCAAGTCACATCTTGGAGTTCCCATAATCCCCATGTATCATGGGAGTGACCAGGTGGAGATAACTGAATGAATCATGGAGGTGGTTTCCCCCATCCTGGTCTCATGATAGTGAGTTCTCATGAGATGTGACAGTTTTATAAGGGGCTTCTCCCTTCACTGGGCACTCATTCTCTGATCTGCCACACCTTGTGAAAAAGAATGTTTGCTTCCTTTTCCACCATGACTGTTTAAGTTTCCTGAGATTCTCCCCAGCCCTGCGGAATTGTGAGTCAATTAAACCTCTTTCCTTTATAAATTACTCAGTCTCAGGTATGTTCTTAGAGCAGTATGAGAATGGATTAATACAATAAATTGATACCACAGAGAATGGGGCTATACGGATACCCAAAAATGTGGAAACAATTTTGGACCTCGGTAACAGGCAGAAGTTGGAACAGTTTGGAGGGCTCAGAAGACAGAAAAATGTGGAAAAATTTGGAACTTCCTGAAGGCTTGTTGAATGGCTTTCACCAAAATGCTGATAGTGACATGGACAATGAAGTCCAGGCTGAGGTGGTCTTAAATGTAAGTGTGTGACTTGTTGAGAACTGGAGTAAAGGTCACTCTTCCTATGCTAAGAGACTGCTGGCATTTTGCCCCTGCCCTAGTTGGCTGTGGAGCTTTGAACTTAAAAGATATGATTCAGGGTATCTGGTGGAAGAAATTTCTAAGTGACAGGGTGTTCAAGAGGAAGCAGAGCATAAACATTTGGAAAATTTGCAGCCTGATATGATAGAAAACCCATTTTCTGAGGAGAAATTCAAGCCAGTTGCAGAAATTTGCATAAGTAACAAGGAGCCAAATGCTAATTGTCAAGACGATGGGGATGGGGGGGGTGGGGGGGTCATGCAGAAGTTTGCTGCAGCAATGTGGCCCTCACAGAGAACCTCTGGGTAGGGCAGCGCAGAAAAGAAATGCGGGGTGGGAGCACCTCCCCGCCAGAATCTCCACTGGGGCACTGCCTAGCGGAGTTGTAAAAAGAGGGCCACCATCCTTCAGACCTCAGAATGGTAGATTCACTGACAGCTTGCACCATGTACCTGGAAAAGCTTCAGACACTCGACACTCAACATCAGCCCATGAAAGCACTGGGAGGGAGGCTATCCTCTGAAAACCCATGGACAAGAGTTGCCCAAGCCATGGAAGCCCTCCTTTAGCATCAGCATGACCTAGCCATGAGACATGGAGTCAAAGATCATTTTGGAAATTTAAGGTTTAATGACTGCCTTATTGGATTTTGGACTTACATGGGGCCTATAGTGCATTTTGGCCAATTTCTCCCATTTGGAGCAGGTATATTTACCCAATGCCTGTGCCCCTATTTTATCTAGGAAGTATTAATAACTTGCTTTTGATTTTATAAGCTCATAGGTGGAAGGGACTTGCCCTGTCTCAGATGAGACTTTGGACTTGGACTTTTGGGTTAACACTGGAATAAGTTAATACTGTGGGAGACTGTTGGAAGGGCATGATTATGTTTTGAATTTTGAGAACAAGAGATTTGGGAGGGGCCAATAGTGGGATGATATGGCTTGGCTCTGTACCCACTCAAATCTCATATTGAATTGTAGTTCCCATAATCCCTACGTGCCGTGGGAGGCATCAGGTGGAGATAATTTAATCAGGGTGGTTTCCCTCATCCTGTTCCCATGATAGTGGGTTGGTTCTCATGACATTTGATAATTTTATAAGGGCTTCCTCCTTCACTGAGCACTCATTTTCTTTTCTGCCACCTTTTGAATAAAGGTACGTTTGCTTCTCCTTCCGCTATGATTTTAAGTTTCTTGAGGCCTCTCTAGCTCTGAGGAACTGTCAATTAAACCTGTTTCCTTTATAAATTACCCAGTCTTGAGTCCGTCTTTATAGCAGCATGAGAATGAACTAATACAAACACAAAACCTATTTTATAATAAAGTGCTGAATATTTCATGTGATTTATTGAATATTATACTAGAAGTGAAATGAAAAACAGAATTGTATGGGTACTTAGGTTTCTACTGAACGTATGTGACTTTTGAAACATCCTACAGTTGAGTCATCTTAAGTTGAGGAACATCTGTATTTCCAGTTCTAATTTTATTTGTGAAGTATGTGATGTAGAGGAAATCATATTATAGATATATCCCATATTTGTAAGCACCCTTCCCTCCCTCATTTCTAGAAACCTCAGTTCAGGTTTGGTCTTCTGTTTATGTGACTTTGAATAAGCCATTGATACTGTAACTTATAAGCTCTTTACCTGTAGGACAGGACTGATAATCACTCCTGCCTTGCCCCTCAACCAGTCTTTAGAATAATTTATAATGAGTCAGGAGCAAAATCATAAACTCCTCGAAAAATCCAGAGCAACTACAAAGTGAGATGTTGGGAGCCCTAAACTTAACGTATCAGTGATGGTGAATATAGATGTTCCCTCAGCGCACTGGAGAAAAGATTATGTAAATATTACCAGGGACTTCCTTTGTTGCATTGATGCTGAAAGATTATGACTCGTTGATTGCTGTTTCCAAGGTGCCATTCACAGTGCTTTGCAAACAGTAGACCAATTCCATTGGTGAAGGATAGAATGAAATGCTGATATGTCTACAGAGCATCCACTGATGAGTTAATATTTAAAACATCTTACACATTTGAACTCACATTGTTAGTGTGAACACATACATGCTTTGTAAATATCTTGTCAGAAAAAAAAAATTAAAGGGTAAAACAAGGGATGCTCCTAAGTGCACTCTTTTCCCTCTCCAGGTGCACATCTGTCCTAATCCAGATGCTAATGATTGAGAGTTGACTACATCAATCAGGTGAGCAACTAAAATATCCTGAGAGATGTCACATTCTATTGCATTGTTTTTACAATTTAACTGTTTAGTTATGGATATCACACATACTTGCAAATTATTTTACCATCATTTTTGTAGCTTCTCCGAGAGATAATTAAAGCAAAACCACTTTAAATGAAGCTGCTCAAAGGGACAAAGTTGTGCCAATAATGTGCTATATAAATGCAAATTACCAGGATTCATATTAGTGAAAATTGCTTGATTTTTCATTAAACCAACACGTAAACATTATAGTTCTGATTTATAGAGCATTTTCTTCCTACAAGATAAACATGCCTAACCATGCATTATGTAACAGATATTTCCAACTCTGAGGGATGAGTAAAACCATTCACTCACTCATCTTTTCACCAAGATACTACAAAAATCCGCAACTCTAAACAGGTACTCAATGTTTGACAGCTGAATGAATGAGGTGGCATTTAACCTAGGCTATACACAACAGTCGCCTTAATGCAGAGAGAGAATGAGGGGTGTGGCAGAGCAGGGTATGGTCAACAGAAAAGGTCTCAACTTTTAGGGAAGTACTGAGGAATTCATAAGACTCAACCAAAGCAGAAGGAAAAGAACGGAAGCAACAAGGGATATGGTTGGGCATGTGAACTGAGGCCATCAGTATGTGGAGGACCTCCCGTTTTCTACCCTTCAGAAGATAAAACCGAAAAAGAAATGATAGGAAGATTCACTTGTAATTGGCGAGGTTAATGTTCTGGAGAAATAACCCCAACGGAGCTATAATCTGTACATTTTAAGTGCCTGAGAAGCCAGTAAAAATGTAGTCTCATGAGAGTTGTCTTCATTAGCACGGATAAAGCAGCAGACTCATCAGTGGTATAAGCAGAGCAATCCACACTTTGTATTTCACAGGAACCCTAGTTTATAGAAAGAAAAGTCAGACTAGGGAACCCTTTATTAGAGTCACACGATTAACCACTCATGAAGTAATTTACTGAAGAATAGTTTGGAAAATACTGGTTTATAGCACAGAAAAATAGGACAGAAGAGCAGCCCTCCTGCCTTTCTACCAATCCTTAAAATAATTAGATAATGGTCATATTTCTTGTAAAACAAATCATATCCTGTTTATCTTTGGCACTAATCACAAGCGACACCCCCAAACTTTAAATCCCCAGATTTGACCTACAGCATATCCACTTTTCTATAAAATATACTGGGAATATAACTTAGATGTTAAAATCATTCCTTTAGTCATTGTTGATTCTGTAAACATGGGAATAATCTTTTCATTAAAGTTATTTGTCATTTTTTCTCATCATTAAAACACGAAATTGTCTCCTGCCTGTGACCATTGGATTCAAATAGGCTATGTCTGGGCAGATCTGTGAGTCCCACATAACACACAGCCATCTTGGGCCTGGACTGAGAAAACAGAAGGTTCATGCTTATCAATTGATATGGTTTAAATTTGTGCTCCAGCCAAAATCTCATGTCCAGTTGTAATCCCCAGTGTTGGACAAGGGGCCTGATGAGAGGTGATTGGATCATGGAGGCAGACTTCCCCCTTGCTGTTCTCATGACAGTCTGTTCATGTGATAGTGCATGAGTTCTCACGAGATCTTGTTCTTTAAAAGTGTGTGACACCACCCTGCAACTCTCCTCCCACTCTGGACACTCCCTCTTTGCCTTCTACCACGGTTGTAGTTTCCCGAAACCATCTCAGCCATGATTTCTATGTAGCCTGTGGAACTGTAAGTCAATTAAATCCGTTTTCCTTACAAATTACCCAGTCTCAGGTAGTTCATAGCAATGAGAGAGTAGACTAATAAAAATTTGTACCTAGGAGTGGGACACTGCTGTAAAGATACCTGAAAATGTGGAAGCAACTTTGGAACTGAGTAACAGAAGTCAGGACAGTTTGGAAAGCTCAGAAGACAGGAAGATGAGGGAAAGTTTGGACTTTTCTAGAGACTTGAATTGTCACCAAAATGCTGATAGTGATATAGACAATGAAGTCTAGACTGAGGTGGTCTCAGATGGAGATTAAGAACTTACTGGAAACTGGAGTAAAGATCACTCTTACTACACTTTAGCAAAGTGACTGGCCGCATTATGTCCCCGTCTTAGAGATGTGTGGAATGTTGAACTTGAGATTAGGGTATGTGACAGAAGTTTCTAAGCAGCAAAGCATTCAAGACATGACTTGGCTGCTTCTAACAGCATATTCTCATATGCATGAGGAAAGAGATCATCTAAAACTGAACTTACATTTAAGGGAAGCAGAGCATAAAAGTTCAGATAATTTGCACTCTGATGTGGTAGAAAAGTAAATCCCATTTTCTTGGAGGGAGTTCAAGTCAGCTGCAGAAATTTTCATAAGAGGAGCCAAATGTTAATAGCCAAGACAATGAGAAAAATGTCTCAAAGGAATTTCAGAGACATTCACAGCAGCCTGTCACATTACAGGCCCAGAGGCCAATTTTTATATTTTTAGTAGAGATGAGTTTTCACCATGTTGACCAGGCTAGTCTTGAACTCCTCACCTCAAATGATCTGTCCGCCTTGGCCTCCCTAAGTGCTGGGATATCAGCATTTTGATTACAGGGGTGAGCCACCATGCTCAGCCAAGTTAGCTGGCTTTCGTAAGCCTTGGTTTGCACCAAAAGTTGAAATAGTATCTACTCCAATGGAAGAATTCATAAAATGGTGTCTACTACGTTAAATTCTCAATAAGTGATAGTTTATTATAGTCCCCCATCTCAAAAAGTGTATTCATACAGATTTGGACCCAAAATGGTCTTTACAAACTTTGCTATGTTAAATAGGCCTTGAAAAAGGAAGAAGCCAATCTTAGTGATAGATCAATTCTACTTTAAAATTTTATAAATGAAAGATACGAAAAATTTCTTAGAATAATGTTGAACACACAGTAAGTGCTCCATAATCGCAGATATATGAATTATTACTTGTGATTGTACAATGGTTAAGAAAGGATAGAGGTAAGAGGGAGATCCAAGATGGCCGATTAGGAGCAGCTAAGGATTGCAGCTCCCAGTGAAAGCGTGGAGGGTGAGTGGACGCCACATTCCCAGACGGATTTTTATTGCCCACCGACCAGGAGATTCCCAGGGGGAGGAGCCCCACGGGTCGCCAGCGCACCTGGTTTGGCCGGCGCGGCTGTTTTCGCCGGCTCTGCTGTTTT
>PVKV010029513.1:12500-23517 GCA_004027835.1 Alouatta palliata | reverse complement strand
AAAAAAAAAAAAAAAAAAAAAAAAAAAAAACTCAGTCTTACTCTCGTCCATCAGGCTGGAGTGCAATGGTGATCTCAGCTCACTGTAATCTCTGCCTTCCAGGTTCAAGCGATTCTCCTCCCTCAGCCTCCTGAGTAGCTGGGATTACAGGCACCCGCCACCACGCTTGGCAAATTTTTGTATTTTTAGTAGAGACGGGGTTTCACAGTGTTGGCCAGGCTGGTCTCAAACTCTTGCTCTTAGTTGATCCACCCGCCTTGGCCTCTCCAAGTGCTGGGATTACAAGTGTGAGCCACCAGGTCCAACCAAGCTAAATTGTTTTTATGGTGTGTGTGTGTGTTGAGGGGGCTTGGGTAGTATGGAAGTTTGCTGAGGAAAAACTTACAAGGTACTACTTTCTAAGGAATTTACCAGGTGGACATTCACTTAAAAAGGAATCATCACAGAAAATGTTTCACTAGATTTACACATGTGAAGCACTCTTCAGTTGGATACCTCTGACCTCATGAAATCACTGAGGACATTTCTGTAGAAGGCTCACATATGAGAATCTTCAAGAATTGTGTTGCTTTCAAATAATCTGATTAAGCTTGGACAACCTCCAAGCAATGAACAAAATTAGGCAAAAGCTTGACAATGGCAGTCTCTATGGGGACTGAATTAAAATAAGGAAAAAAAAGCTTGATGATCACTATGCATAGTCAATTCACAGATATTTCAATGACAATGAACATTCTCCTTTACTGATTTCTAAAAGGTCCAAATATCTTGCTAGTGATGTGAGTACTTCCATTACTATTCAGAAACATAAAGATGGAGCAAAAGTTTTTCTAAAACAATTATCATGCATGTTCTCTATCACACTGACAAATAATCTAGGAGGCATCAGTTCTGTACCATAAAGCATGTCAAGAAAATCTGATTCAGATGATTTTGGGAGCAATACTACCAGTTTACCATAAAATGAATTCAGTACGGGTCAGGCACAGTGGTTAATGTCTGTAATCCCAACACTTTGGGAGGCTGAGGCGGGGGAATCACCTGAGGTCAGGAGTTAAAGACCAGCCTGGCCAACATGCTGAAACCCCATCTCTACTAAAATGAACAAAAATTCGCAAGGCGTGGTGGGGAGTGCACCTGTGATCCAGCTACTCAGGAAGCTGAGGCAGGAGAATCGTTTGAACCCAGGAGGTGGAGGAAGTTGCAATGAGCTGAGATCATGCCATTGCACTAGAACCTGAATGACAAGAAAAAAACTGTATCTCAAAAAAACAAAAAGAAAAGAAAACAATTCAGTATGATCCCCAAGAAACATTTGGTGGCTGGTTGATAGAGCCCATCAAGTTACATTCTCAGATGGCTAACTTGACTTACATTGGTTTTTAAACATTAAATCTCTCCCCAAATTTGGCAATTTTAATTTTCTAATTAATTCAGCTGCTTGAAGCCTGTACAAAGTTTGTGACGTCATCACTGTAAGGTTGATTATTTATACTCATGTCAGTGTGCTTCCAAATCACTTAAGAGCTCTACAATATGCTAAGACACACTTAAGATTTTACATGGCCTTGCTGGGCGCGGTGGCTCACGCCTGTAATCCCAGCACTTTGGGAGGCCGAGGCGGGTGGATCACGAGGTCAAGAGATCGAGACCATCCTGGTCAACATGGTAAAACCCCGTCTCTACTAAAAATACAAAAATTAGCTGGGCATGGTGGCACGTGCCTGTCGTCCCAGCTACTCGGGAGGCTGAGGCAGGAGAATTGCTTGAACCCAGGAGACGGAGGTTGCGGGGAGCCGAGATCGCGCCATTGCACTCCAGCCTGGGTAACAAGAGCGAAACTCCGTCTCAAAAAAAAAAAAAAAAAAAAAAAAAAGATTTTACATGGCCTCACACCTGTAAATCCCAACACTTTGGGAGGCTGAGATGAGCGGTCATTTGACATCAGGAATTTGAAACCAGCCTGGCCAACGTGGTGAAACCACATCTCTACAAAAAAATATAAAAACTAGCCAGGCGTAGTGGTGCTTGCATGTAATCCCAGCCACCTGAGAGGCTGAGGCAGGACAATCACTTGAACTCAGGAGGCGGAGGTTGCTGTGAGACGAGATCACACCACTGCACTCCAGTCTGGGTGACAGAGAGAGACTCCTTCTCAAAAAAAAGAAAAAATTAGGCGGGCACAGTGGCACATAAGTGTAATCCCAGCTACTCTGGAGGCTGAGGTGTGTGGATCACCTGAGCGCAGGAAGTCAAGGCTGCAATGAGTTGGGATAACACCACTGCGCTCCAGCCTGGGCAAAGAGAGCAAGACTCTTGCCTCAAAAAAAGATTTCATATATGCAAAACCTGTAACTCAAATGATGAAAAAAATTATTAAGTACTTTAATTCTAATAGTAAATAACATGGAAAGAATCTAAGAATGTAATAAAAACATCAAATCTGTAGCTTGAGGAGTCTTAAATCATATTTTCTCAGGAAGATAAAATGCGTAATAGTAATCATGACGGCTGGGTGCAGTGGCTCACACCTGTAATCCCAACACTTTGGGAGGCTGAGGCAGGCGGATCACGAGGTCAAGGGTTCAAGACCAGCCTGACCAACATGGTGAAACCCCGTCTCTACTTAAAAATACAAAAATTAGCCAGGCATGGTGGCGCACACCTGTAATACCAGCTACTTGGAGACTGAGGCAGGAGAACTGCTTGAACCCGGGAGGTGGAGGCTGCGGTGAGCCGAGAGCATGCCACTGCACTCCAGCCTGGGCGACAATGCGAGACTCCATCTCAAAAAAAAAAAAAAAAAAGTAATACAAAACTTAGTGGCGTGACGGCACGCACCTTGAAGTCCCAGTTACTCAGGAGGCTAAGGCAGGAGAATCGCTTGAACCTGGGAGGCGGAGGTTGAAGTGAGCAGAGATCGCACCACTGCACTCCAGCCTGGCGACAGAGCGAGACTCCATCTCAAAAACAAAAATAGTCATCACTAGTTATCTTCAATTAAAATGAGCAACAGTACTATGGGATGTATCCTAGAGTGTGTTACAAAGAGTTATTAAGGAAGGAATAACTTGAGTGAAGAGTTGGACAAGATTTAGGAAACACACCTGGGACTGGTTTTAAGCAAAGATTTAAAATTGTGTAAAATGAACAGGATTAGTTAGTTGACATGTAAATTATACTTTGTGTTCAGTACTGTGAAAGAAACAGAATGCCATAAACAGAAAATAACGGAAGTACTAAGAAGCTTCTCTGAAGAGGTCATATTCTAATCTAGTAACTTTGACTATTGTTGTAGTACCCACATACCACTTGCACTTTTATTAGACAAAAATGACACACACTTTGAGAAACAGCAAGGAAGGTACCACCACAGCACAGCACAGAGACCACAGTTAGAGAAAAGAGATTCGGATTAAAAGACTATTTTTTTTTTTTCCTGAGACGGAGTCTCGCTCTGTCGCCCAGACTGGAGTGCAGTGTTACGACCTTGGCTCACTACAACCTCCGCCTCCCAGGTTCAAGAAGTTTTCCTGCCTCAGCCTCCCAAGTAGCTGGGATTACAGGCACCTGCCACCACACCCAGCTAATTTTGTATTTTTAGTAGAGACAGGGTTTCACCATGTTGGCCAGGCTGGTCTCAAACTCCTGACCTCAGGTGATCCTCCCACCTCAGCCTCCCGCAGTGCTGGGATGACAGGTGTGAGCCACCGCCCAGTCAGACTAGGTTTTCATTCCTGCTTATTTCTATGCTATTTAACCTCAAGCATGTCACTTAACCTCTAGAAGCTTGTTCCTCATCTATAACATGGAGGATATCCAGCTCTCACTGAGTTATGAGAGTTTAAATGAGATTGTATAGTAAACTGTCTGGCATATAATGTGAATCCAGTTGTATGTTTAATTCCTTTTCTTTGCCTCACTTCCAAGATTAAGTAACAAAAAAACAAAATAGGAATCCAAAGGGGTGGGAGTGTTAATGTGCCTGACGCAGTAAAGAGCTAAATAAAGAACACACAGCTTAGACTCTTAAGTCTAATAAAGCCTTTTGTATGATACAGCTCCATTTTTTCTAACCCAGATATTCCATTCTTACATCTATGTTTAATCCCGTATCTGGTAACATATCCAAAGAACCTCACTCTCTCACCATTCAAATCTTACCCCTCAAGTCATGTCTCATCTACCACTCAAGTTTTCCCTGACGACTACAGCAGCACACAATCCCGTTCTCCACAATTCTTGTATTATACAACCTGGCAATCAACATTCTTGTTTCTAGACACAGTTTCCCTGATTAGACTGTAACTCTTCCACAGTAGGAACTGTAAGTAATCATTTCATTACTGGCAAGGGGAAAGCTGTTCCCAAGATATGCTAAATAAACACATACTGATTAAAAGGCCCAAGAGGCCGGGCACCGTGGATCACACCTGTAATCCCAGAACTTTGGGAAGCCTAGGTCACTTGAGGTCTGAGTTCCAGATCGGCCTGGCCAATATGGCAAAACCCCATCTGTACTAAAAACCCAAGAATTCCTTCAGGTATGGTGGCACACGCCTGTAATCCCAGCTACGTGGGAGGCTGAAGCACGAGAATCCCTTAAACCCGGGAAGTGGAGGTTGCAGTGAGCTGAGATTGTGCCACTGCACTCCAGCCTGGGCAACAGGGCAAAACTCAGTCTCTAAATAAACAAACTAACTCAAAAAATAAATAAGTAAATAAAAATAAAAACAAAAGGTCCAAGAATGCATTTGAAGAGGGGAGGGAAATTCCAAACTATAAACTAATCAAATGTAACATAAAAGCACTGAGGAAGGCCGAGCACAATGGCTCAGTCCTGTAATTCCAGCACTTTTTGAGGCCAAGGCGGGCAGATTGCTTGAACTGAGGAGTTCAAGACCAGTTTGGGGGAAATGGCGAAACCGTGTCTCTCCCCCCAAAAAAAAAAAAACTACAACACGCCTATAATCCCAACACTTTGGGAGGCAGACGCAGGCAGATCACAAGGTCGGAAATTCGAAACCAGCATGGCCAATATGGTGAAACCCCATCTCTACAAAAAATACAAAAAAAATTAGCTGGACATGGTGGCATGCTGGAAATAGATGCTCAGTGCTGCAAAGAAAAATTAGCACTGAGACAAAGGATCTTTCAGCAACGCAATTTTTACTTCTGGACTGCAGGAAGGGTACCCTTGCTAGCCATCGTGCCACGAGAGTAAAATGAACAAAGGAAAACAGGCTAATTTATCCCTTACGCATCCGAGGTCATCCTTACTGCTATGTCTGATCTCCATTGGTTGGAGCCAGACCTCACAGTCTAAACTTACAACTGACTGGTTAATAACTGAAAACTTTTCTGAACAGGTAAAGCAATGGAGAGCTAGGACATGCCTGTGAGCACATCTAACACAAATATCTTGGTTAAAGTAAGTGGACACAGACAGTACTACGTGCCTGTAAGCATGGTATGTCTAACAGCTACATAGGATAGGGCTTCACAAAGTTATTAGCACACTTATTCTTTAGCAAGAAAGGAAACTTTAAAAAGAAACTTTCCTAGTTCCCACATGGGACATGCCTGTAATTCCACCTACTCAGGAGGCTGAGGCAGGAGAACTGCTTGAACCTGGGAGGCGGATGTTGCAGTAAGCCAAGATGGCACCACTGCACTCCAGCCTGGGCAACAAAGCAAGTTTCCAAAAAAAAACTTGGCCAGGACTGGCCGTGCACACCTGTAGTCCCAGGCATGGGTCTGAGGTGGGAGCATCACTTGAGCCCAAGGTCAAGGATGCAGTAAGCCAAGACTGCGCCACTGCACTCCAGCCTGGGCGAGAAAACGAGACTCTGTATCCAAAAAAAGGAAACACACACACATTTATAGAGAGGCACTGAAGCAAAGAAGAAGTTCTGAAAGGAGACAAGTTACTTCTAGCAGGAAGTAGTAGTTTTCATTACTTGATATGCTTGTACTGCTGACTTTACATTTAAATTCATCTTTTGCAGGAACAAATGTAAAACAGGCCAGGCATGGTGGCTCACACCTGTAATCCCAGCACTTTGGGGAGGCTGAATCGGGCAGATCGCCTGAGACTGAGAGTTCAAGAGACCAGCCTGACCAACATGGAGAAACCACGTCTCTACTAAAAATACAAAATTAGCTGAGTGTGGTGGTGCATGCCTATAATCCCAGCTACTCGGAAGGCTGAGGCAGGACAATCGCTTGAACCCGGGAGACAGAGATCGCGGTGAGCAGAGATCTTGCCATTGCACTCCAGCCTGAGCACCAAGAGCAAAACTCTGTCTAAAACAAAATGTATGTATGAGGGAAAAGAGTGTATTTTAATATTTTAATACTTTGAATCACACTTTCTCGGCAGGGCATGGGGGCTCAGGCTTGTAATCCCAGCACTTTGGGAAGCTGAGGTGTATCACATGAGGTCAGGAGTTCAAGACCAGTCTGGCCAACATGGGTAAATCCCATCTCTACTCAAAGTACAAAAACTAGTTGGGTGTGGTGGTGCATGCCTGTAGTCCCAGCTACTAGGGAGGCTGACACAGAATAATCACCTGAACCAGGAGGTGAAGGTTGCAGTGAGCTGAGATCACGTCCACCGCACTCCAGTCTGGACAACAGAACGAGACTGTCTCAAAAAAAAGAAGAGGAAGAAGAAAAGAAAAATCACATCTTCCTGTGATTAGTGAGACAAATCTACTTGCCAATCTATCCAGACTTGACCTGAGGCCTCTGAAAGTTTCAAACTAGATGTTCTCCTTACCTATTGTCAAAGTCATAAAGAAGTAGACTGCCAAACGAATCCTACTGAAGTCTCTTTTAGCTTTTAAAATGGACAAAATTGGAAAACAATACTTGTGTAGTATAACAGACAAGGAAAAAATGTAAAGATAAAATGAATGAACAAATGCTGGCAGTATTCTGAAATGAGAAAAGGTAAAGAAACCTACAGCAATAAGATAAAGGCATACAGACCATGTTAATGGTGTACATCTAGTAATTGCTGAGAAGATGAAAATTGGCCAGCAACTGCTCTAGAGGAAAACACCAAGGTCTCCCGTGGTCATTCCCCCAGGCCTCCCAACTACGTGCCTGAAAAGTCATCTACTGAAAAGCTACACAAAGAAAAAGCAGAACAACACCGTGATTTACTAAGTTCCTAGGGCTTCTTATCCAGCCATCTATAAAGCTTTAGTCCCATGCATCAGTGGTCCCCAACCTTTCTGGCACCAAGGAGCAGCTTCATGGCAGACAATTTTTCCACAGACTAGTACAGGTGCATAGCCCAGGCACTGGCAACCCCTACCATATATCAGAGTTTAAAACAATGTAAATTTCTCAGAGAGTGGGGGGAAGGAGGGAGGAAAGAGAAAGGGAGGAAAGAAGAAGGGAGGATGGAGATGGCCCACTCCTATATTTAATGACTCCTATTCCACTGCTAGTTCTATTATCTGTTACCTGGAAAATACACTCAACCTATATTCCGTTCTGTCTTCGCCATATATGAAGCTAAGCAAAAGACTGCTATAATTCCAGCACTTTAGGAGGCCGAGGCAGGAGGACTGCTTGAGTCCAGTCGGGAGACCCGCCTGGGCAACATAGTGAAACCCAGTCTCCACCAAAAAGGGGGGGGAAAAGAAAGAAAATAAAGCCTCAAGCAGTTTGGACTGATGTTTACACACAAGAAATACTGAAGTGGAAGGAGTACCAGCTTTGCAGTGCAACCGACTTGGCAAAGTATCAGTGTCATTTCAAATTTGTCATCACTTTTCCTCAAGTACTTAATCCTTACCTGTAAAATGGGTAGTACTTTGCATGGTCTATAGTTTGGATGACAAGTGAGAGAAATCGCCAATAAACAGTAGATGGTACTGCTACAGGGTTTTATCATCAGTCAGTGAAAGAGGTTTCTCAATTTGTTACTACCATTTTAACCAGTAGTGAGCAAAAAAAGACACTGAGCTTTCTACAGTCTTTAATATGGGACAACCAGCAGCTGATACAGTACACCCTGCAACTAGTGAACACCACTGTTGTCAACTAATCCAAATTAACTCACCATTACACACAGTAACAGAATAACTCTGAAAGCAATTATGCATTCGCTAGAATACAAAGTCCTTGAAGAGATCTTTTGTCTGTTTTGTTCACTGATGAATCCCAAGCGTCTAGAACAGTGCCTGATACACAGTTGGCATTCATCCGCATGGTAAATTTTCCCTTCGGTCTCAATATCTGGGGTAAGGCTGTGCTCACTTTGGCAGAAAATATGCTAAAATTAGAATGACATAAAGATTTAAAAAAAACAGCTGGGCGCGGTGGCTCACGCCTGTAATCCCAGCACTTTGGGAGGCCGAGGCGGGTGGATCACGAGGTCAAGAGACCAAGACCATCCTGGTCAACATGGTGAAATGTTGACTAAAAATACAAAAATTAGCTGGGCATGGTGGCACGTGCCTGTAGTCCCAGCTACTCGGGAGGCTGAGGCAGGAGAACTGCTTGAACCCAGGAGGCAGAGGTTGCGGTGAGCCAAGATCGCGCCATTGCACTCCAGCCTGGGTAACAAGAGTGAAACTCCGTCTCAAAAAAAAAAAGATTTAAAAAAACAAAAAAATCAGCACATATACTAACATTGGAATAACACAGATTAAAAAAACAAAAATAAAAATATTGGGGGTAGAGGAGTAATCCCTTACTCCATCAGAATGGGACATCTCCTTTGAATTTATGAGGACACTCCCTTGTAAACATGTTTGGGTGGAGCAGTACCAAAAAGGTGAAGCTCCAGTGAAAGCAGAGGTGGAAAATAAGAGAGGCTACAGAGATGGATCAAAGCCTAAGTCTTTTTACAATTTTATGGAATTAGAAAAGACACTGAAACAAAAAATACTTTAAAACTCTGTTTTGGAATACTCAGGTAGAAAATGACCATAAATAACCCTGGGGTCCAATTCAGTTTAGTAGAAGGATTAGCTATACATTCAGATTTGTTTTCTCAAGTCATCGTAAGAGTTGTTAAGGGGTTTTGTTTTTTTAGGGGATAGGGGACGGAGTCTCACTCTGTTGCCCAGGCTGGAATGCAGTGGCACAGTCTCTGCTCACTGTGGCATCAGCATCCTGGGTTCAAGTAGTTCTCCTGCCTCAGCCTCCTGAGTAGCTGGAATTACAGGCGCGCACCAACACACCCAGCTACTTTTTTGTATTTTTAGTAGAGACAGGGTGGGGTGGGGGGGGCGTGTCTCGCACCATGTTGACCTGGCTGGTCTTGAATTCCTAACCTCAGGTGAACTGCCTGACTCGGCCTCCCCAAAGGCTGGGATTACAGGTATGAGCCATAGCACCTGGCCTCTCTTTTGTTAAACAGAACGGGGTCTTGCAATGTTACCCAGGTTGGTCTCAAACTCCTGGCCTCAAATGATCCTCCCACCTTGGCCTCCAAAAGCACTGAGATTACAGATATGTCAAGTCTTTGATGAGCTAAGAAACCCTCACCAAAATTTCAACACTTTAATAACATTTGAATGTTTAAGTATTATACTCTGCATAAAGTATTTCATACTCATGAATGTGTTTCTAAAAATCTACAGAACTGTCGTAACTGTCATACAACAGTGACAATGTTTTCTGGTCACAGAACGTTTTTTGAAAATTTCATGGTAATCCTATCATAAATCTTTAATAATTATTAATTAGATCTATTATAATCAAATATAACTCATTAATCCCATGAAATCTTTTTTTTCTTTTTTGAGACAGGTTCTCACTAAGTCACCCAGGTGGGAGTGTAGTGGTTTTATCATGGCTCACTTGCAGCATCGACCTCCCTGGCTCAAGTGATCTTACCACTTCAGCCTCCCAAGTAGCTGAGACTACAGGCACATGCCACCATGCCAGGCTAGTTTTTTTGCTTTGTGTAGAAACGGGGTCCCACTATGTTGCCCAGGCGAGTCTCAATCTCTTGGGCTTAAGGGATCCTCCTGCCTCTGCCTCCCAAAGTATTGGGATTACAGGCACTAGCCACAGCACCTGGCCCCCAATGACCCTTAAAGGTGTTCACAACAACCATTCCAAGGTCCTATAAAGTCCTCAACTGACTAACCCAGGGATTAAGTAGGATTTAGTAACTTTCTCTTCATCAAAACCCATTCACTGTCCAAGACTTCTATTATGCCATTAGGATCACATTTCACAAAATTGGTCATAGATAGTAACAGTTTTCTTAAGTAATCTGAAACGGCTAAAAAATGCAAATATTTAACAATGATTTACATTTTCCTTCTTTCTTTTTTTCTTGAGATGGAGTTTTGCTCTTGTTGCCCATGCTGGAATGCAATGGCACAATCTCAGCTCACCGTAACCTCCGCCTCCCAGGTTCAAGCGATTCTCCTGCCTCAGCCTCCCCAAGTAGCTGGGATTACTGGCATGCGCCACCACGCCCGGCTGATTTTTATTTTTAGTAAAGATGGGGTTTTTCCATGTTGGTCAGGCTGGTCTCAAACTGCCGACCTCAAGTGATCTGCCCACTTCTGCCTCTCAAAGTGCTGGGATTACAGGTGCAAGCCACCACACCCGGCCTGTATTTTCATATTATAGAAGCTTTCATCCCAAATCCAGACAAAAGGTGTTACATTTGCTAAGAAAAAACAGTCTCTTACTAATCTAAAATTAGTATCAAAATAACTATATACCAGCTCAACATGACAAATTATTTGGGAATAAATGATTTGGTTGACCTTTACTTTGGATATGCAAATTTACAGATGTAAGATGAAGGATTTTGAGAACATTTCTCTGTGCAGATCTTACTTGAAGACTCAGTCCAGAAGAGTGCACTGGCTAAGAATAGCTCAAAAGGTAGGGTATCGTCTCCTAATATGAACCTAGCACAGCAGGAACAAAAACAATTATGTGACCTTTCACTTTAGGTAAGAATGTCTCACAGTAAGTAGTACTGACACTTTTTACAGTTTGCAGTTTACAAAACCCCCATTTCATTCCC
>PVKV010029513.1:0-7500 GCA_004027835.1 Alouatta palliata | reverse complement strand
ACAATGCACTTCAGCCTAGATGACAGAGCAAGACCCTGTCTCCAGAAAAAAAAAAAAAAACCAGGCACGGTGGCTCACTCCTGTAATCCCAGCACTTTGGGAGGCTGACGTAGGTGGATCACCAAGTCAGGAGTCCGAGACCAGCCTGGCCAATACGGTGAAACTCCATATCTACTAAAAATATAATAATTAGCCAGGCATGGTGGCATGCGCCTGTAGTCCCAGCTACTTGGGAGGCTGAGACTGGAGGATCACTTGAGCCCAGGAGTTCTGGGCTGTAGTGCATTATACCAATCAGTGTCTGCACTAAGTTCGGCATTAATATGGTGACAGTCCAGGAGCAGGGGACCAGAGGGTTGCCTAAGGAGGGGTGAACCAGCCCAGATCAGAAATGGAGCAGGTCAAAACTCCTATGCTCATTAGTGGGACTGTACCTGTGAATAGCCACTGCACTCCAGCCTGGGCAACAGAGCCAGACCCCATCTCTTTTAAAAATAAACACCTAATATGCACCCACAAAAACTAAATATTTAGGTCAGGTGCGGTGGCTCACCCCTGTAATCCCAGCACTTTAGGAGGCTGAGGTGGGCGATCATCTGAGTTTAGGAGTTCAAGGCCAGCCTGGACAACATAGTGAAACCCTGTCTCAACTAAAAACACAATTAGCCAGGCATGGTGGTGGGCGCTGTAACTCCAGCTACTGCTCGGGAGGCTGAAGCAGGACAATCACTTGAACCCAGGAGGCAGAGGCTGCAATGAGCCAAGATTGTGCCACGGCACTCCAGCCTAGGTGACAGAATGAGATGCCACGTCCAAAAAAAAAAGAAAAAAAATCAATGCTTTCAGGTCAGCTTCTTGAAGTATTCAAAACACATTTGTAAATTAAATATATTAATCTATGGGTCTGAAATTTCACTTAGTATACAAGGTTAAAGGCAAGAAATTTTTTAAAATTTCCTATTCCTTTGACTAAGCTATAAAACAATTATGGAAGTCTACTTGTATGTCTTTTCTGTAATTTATTCCTTTTTTTTTTTTTTTTTTGTGAGACAGAGTTTCGCTCTTGTTACCCAGGCTGGAGTGCAATGGCGCGATCTCGGCTCACCGCAACCTCCGCATCCTGGGTTCAAGCAATTCTCCTGCCTCAGCCTCCCGAGTAGCTGGGACTACAGGCACGTGCCACCATGCCCAGATAATTTTTGTATTTTTAGTAGAGACGGGGTTTCACCATGTTGACCAGGATGGTCTCGATCTCTTGACCTCGTGATCCACCCGCCTCGGCCTCCCAAAGTGCTAGGATTACAGGCGTGAGCCACCGCGCCCGGCCTTTTTTTTTTTTTTTTTTTTGAGACGGAGTTTCGCTCGTTGCCCAGGCTGCAGTGCAATGGTGGTATCTCAGCTCACTGTAACCTCAGCCTCGCAGGTTCAAGCATTTCTCCTGCCTCAGCCTCCCAAGTAGCTGGGATTACAGGCATACACCACCATGCTAGGCTAATTCTGTATTTTTAGTAGAGACGGGGTTTCTCCATGTTGGTCAGGCTGGTCTTGAACTCCTGACCTAAGGTGATCCGTCCACCTCGACCTCCCAAAGTGCTGAATTACAGGTGTGCACCACTGCACCCAGCCTTGTATGGCTTTTCATAATTCAGTGTGTCTGTTTGTACTTACTGACTCCAAAATCATTTTTTTTTTTTTAGAGATGGGGTTTCACCATGTTGGCCAGGATGGTCTTGATCTCCTGACCTCGTGATCCACCCGCCTCGGCCCCCCAAAGTGCTGGGATTACAGGCGTGAGCCACCGTGCCCAGCCAATCTTGCCGTTTTAATACTTGCCATTAGTGGTCTTTCCCACACTGTAAGAGTTCAAACTGAAACCTTTTCATATAAAGGTGAAAAGGGTGCCAGGTATGTCCACAGTGGTTAAGAATTTACCCTTCACTGCAAATTGCAGTGATTCTTGATTTCATTATATCCCAAACTTGTGAAAGACAACTAAATAATATGAAATATGCCAGATATGTGCAGTACTATATAAAAGCATAAAGAATACATGAAAGAGCATCTGCTTTAAATATACAGGATAAGCGCTACTTGTAGAAGGGATTTTTTTTTTTTTTTTTTTTTTTTGGGAGACGGAGTCTCACTCTGTCACCTAGGCTGGAGTGCAGTGGCATAATCTCGGCTCACTGCAACCTCCGATTCCCAGGTTCAAGGGATTCTCCTGCCTCAGCCTCCCAGGTAGCTGGGACTAGTAATTTTTTTGTGTTTTCAGTAGAGACATGGTTTCAATTGTGTTAGCCAGGATGGCCTCGATCTCCTGCTCTCGTGATCCATCCATCTCAGCCTCCCAAAGTGTTAGGATTATAGGCATGAGCCATGGAAGGGATTTTTAACACTACATTGCCCAGTTCTGTCTGTGCATTTAAGTAGGAGAAAAATAAACTTTTCCCCAAAAGTTAGTCCATTAACTGAAATGGCAATGGAAAATTACTGGCCTACAAAGAGTTGGTAGTTAATCCAAACGCTTCTAAACTTATTAACAAAGTTAATTTACTACTCCCTATCTTTTCCCTAACGAGACTGTAGTAAAAAGTTCATTCCACACAAGCTCCCTCTCCATTCTTCACTAACTAGCAGAATAAGCTAGCTAGAGCTGAGGTTCTGGTGTTTTCACAGGACAGCTCTCAAGTGACTCAACAGACGAATTCCTAGCAAATCAAAAATGACCATCAAACTTCATCCTACCTCCCATGTAGCCAATCTTGACAGGGAGAAGACTAGGAAAGGACAAAATCAACAGCTGCCGCACAAGCCCAAATGCAGTTTATGTTGCCCCTCTGCTCCCCAAAATGGGGAAACTATTCATTTTTCCCCTCTATATTGCCCACCTTCCCCCCACCCCCCCAGAGTCTCGCTCTGTTGCCCAGGCTGGAGTGCAGTGGCACAGTCCGGGTTCACTGCAACCTCCACCTCCAGGGTTCAAGCAACCCCCCTACCTCAGCCTCCCAAGTGGCTATGCCCGGCTAATGTTATTTTTGTAGAGACGGGGTTTCACCATATTGGCCAGACTGGTCTTGAACTCCTGATCTCAGGAGATCCACCCATCTCAGCCTCCCAAAGTGCTGGGATGACCGGCCTGAGCCACCGCGCCCAGCCTATTCCCCACATTTTTGTACTAATTCATATACAGGACAGTAAAACTTGTTTGAGAAATGTTAAGAAATGATGGACTTGCTTAATATGATTTTAAACGACGTAAAAACTATTCCTTAGACCACCGGCTTGTTAAAGTGATGAAATACTAGATGCAATCTTCAACTCCTAGCCCCAAACTTCAGTATTTCCTGTGACCCCAAACTGTCCTTTTCCTTTCCTGAACACAGCTTAGCTCTTCCTCCCGGACCATTAAATAATCCATATAAATTGATTCCAATGCCCCAGGACAGAATTACATGAGGCTACAAAGAAGTTTAGGCACTCATTCAACACAGCAAGCAAAATAAAATAATCCTACTGCAGTACAAGGAGGTAAGAGCGAACGGCAGCTGGAAAGCCAGCACTTGCCTACAAGCACCCAAAAAAGAAATCCTGCCAATACATTGTCTCACCTTCTTCCACCTCCGACACCTGATCAATCCTGTTTGGTGACTAGAACTAAGGGGAAAACTTTTTGTCACCAGAAACAAAAAAATATTGCCCTAAATAAAGGAATGGACACAGGTAGAGGCCGATTCCTGGTGTCTCTCTCCCCTCACCTTTCCACTGAGTCCTTACCTTATGCCAAGTCACAGGAATAGCTCCTCACCTTGGAGATCTATTTTCCTACCACTTTAGATGCTGAAGGGGACACCTAACAACTGTAATAATGTGGCCGTATCAAAGAGTCCTATGTTCAAAATCCAATAAAGGCTCTGGTCAGAAATCCTGACGCCAAAACATAACTACAATAACCTGTAATTTATTTGGAAACTACAATCATAAGCTTTCAAATCGGTTTTTAAAACGAGTTAAAAAAAAAAAACAAACTCTCTCACATTTTCTAGTTATCACAGCAGGTTTACTTAAAGCCCCAGTCCCCACAAAACAGACAGCATTCAAGTATCATTTGTTTCCTGCCGAGAACACTAATAGATGAAGAGGCGATCATCTGGAGATGAGGGCAGAGGGGAGTCTTCCAATACAAGCACACCTACATCTGTTTGATTCTTCAACACTGAAATAAAGACAAAGCTGACCTTGAGCTTCACTTCCCCATCTTATCCTCTACCCCCCCCAACAGCAACCTTGTTCAATACAAATAGCTATTGAAGATTTTACAAGACGAAATTTAGTTCAGCATTATTTCCTACATTAGAGCTCTAGAGGCCTTGTCTTACTTTTAAATCCCCGATTCCTCATTTCTGATAACGGGGACCAGCCCTGAGGTTATTCACATGACCAAATCGGCATTTCCAGGAAAGCAAGGGCCCTATGTAACATTTTGAAATATAGGTAGCTTAACCAGGAAAAATCTCAGATCAAGGACACTAGATTCCAACCATGTCTCACCCCACCCTACCACGCAAAAGCATTAAAACCACAGCACCCGCATACGGACTTCTGTAATATCACAGTATCGCAAAATTCTAAATGTGAGGGTAATTCAAGCCTACAGGTCAAAAAAGGTGGATGGGGGGAGGATGAAGAAGAAACTTCCTAACAGACACAATGGATATTCCGATCAAGTTCTGAAAAGGGACTGAAGAACCCGTTAGGGCCAAACGGACAATGAACAAAGAGGAACTACTAAAATTCCTACATGAACTCACTTATTTAAAATAAAATAAAAAGAAGAAAGAAAATAACAGGACCTCAAATCTTCATAACTCAAAGACCCCAGGCCCAGCCAAGTGCCTGGAAGAGGTTATGATCCGCCACGAAGAACAAACCCGCATTCCGAGCCTGCAGTCAACCAAAATACAGTTACTAAACGCTATTGGAAATAACTTTATTTCAACAGGTCTTTTTTCCATGTGTCATGAGGGTGCGCGCAAACTGTAAAGTCATCGTTTTCACAAACGGGCGGACCGAGGCTCGAACCCAGAGTCGCGGCCCCCTGGTCCCATCCATCAGAACCTGCTGCTTACGGAGCCAAAGAAAGGTTACAGGAACTTCGAGCTCGGCCATTCAGCGCGAGGAAAAGGGGCGGGAGCCCGGAATTTCTGGACCTCCCCGGAAGGCGGCGAGGGGGAAAAGCCCGAAACCCCTCACTCCGAGGCGCCGGCGGACGGGGAAGAAACCCGATCGCGGCACGGCAGCCTGCCACCGCCCAGGACCCAGTGCGGCGATGCCCACCCGCCCGCTCCCCCGCCGTCACGCAGGGCCGTCCCCCGCCCCAGGCCCGAGGAAGCCCACCGCTCTCAGGCTCTCCTTTGTGAGACTCCACAGCCGCCGCCCCACACGGGGCCTCCGGGGAAAAGCCACCGCCCCCACCCGCCATATTTCCGTGGAAGGCGCCCGCGCTACAGCTCCCGGTTTTGGCGCTCTCCCATGTGGCGGGTGCTGCTTCCCCCGTCACCTCACCCAATTGTTCTCCACCTCCCAAGCCCGTCCCGGGAGCTCCCCTGGGGGTGGCCGGTTCGGAGACAGCGCCCGCCATCTCCTCCCCTTCCCCCGCCCCGGGACTCGCCCTCCCCCCGGCCGCCATTTTACAACCAACTCCTCCGCCCTGCCGCCCCGGCCTCCCAGCCCGCGACGTGTGTACAGCTGAGGACGGGGAAGGGGTCACATTCCGGGGCACACGGCCTCCCGTCGCTCCGGCAGCTCCCAGGCCAGGTCCCGCTTACCGAACCCAAGCCCCCGGGCCAGGTTCGCGGACGATGCCGCCATTTTGTCTCCTGTTCCCGGCCTCTGTGGGCGGCGGCAGAGGGTCCGAGAATTCCAGCCCCCCGTTGCCCCCCCAACTCACCGTCGTATCGCTCAGCCTGCTCGGCCAGCTTCGCCTGGTACACCAGATCCTCTCGATCATCCATAGCGGCAGCGGCTCCGGCAGGGTCTGCGCGACGGATGGAAGCGGATAGTGTCTCCGACTCTCTCAGCCTCTCGCTCCGCGTCCGGGCAGCAAAAATGGCGGCGCCTCAATCCGGGACTTCCGCCTGCGCACGCGGACAACTGCTCAGCTCTATGGCAACCGCTCCCTGGCAACTGGCGCGGGGGGCGGGTCCTGGAACCCGCGCCGGAGACGCCCCTCCTCCGTCCGCTCAGCGGGCGCCGGAGCCTAGAGGCGGGAACTGCGACTGCCGAGAGGCAGCGGCCCCCGGGGAACGCGATGGCGGAGGCGAGGCCGGCCCGGGCTACTTCTGAAAACCGCAGGCGGGAGACCTGGACCAGACCGACGGCCGACGCCCGGCCTGCGGAAAACAACCACGGAGGCTGTGACGGTTTCTGTCATCATGGCAGGTCTTCCTGCCTGAAATCAGCGCTGGTTTTCTTTTTTTTTTTTTTTTTTGAGATGAAATTTCACTCTGTCACCCAGGCTGGAGTGCAGTGGCGCGATCTCGGCTCCCTGCAACCTCCGCCTCCCGGGTTCGAGTGATTCTCCCGCCTCAGCCTCCCGAGTAGCCGGGACTACAGGCATGCGCCTCCACGCCCGGCTGATTTTTGTATTTTTTGTAGAGACGGGGTTTCTCCATCTTGGCCAGGATGGTCTCCAACTCCCGACCTCAGGTGATCCGCCCACCTCAGCCTTCCAAAGTGCTGGGATAACAGGCGTGAGCCACCGCGCCCGGCCAGCGCCCTGGTTTTCTTGGCCAAGCCTGGTCATGGGCCTTTTTCAGACACTTTTACCCTCAGGGTAAAGAACTGGGCGCTGGCCGGGCGAGGTGACTCACGCGGATCATCCTAGCACTTTGGGAGGGCGAGGCTGGAAGATCGCTGGGGTCAGGAGTTCAAGACCATCCTGGCCAACTTGGCGAAACCCGTCTCTACTAAACAATACACATGTTAGGCGGGCGTGGTGGCGGGCACCTGTGATCCCAGCTACTCCGGAGACTGAGGCAGGAGAGTCATTTCAACCAGGGAGGGGGAGGATGCGGTGAGCCAAGATAGGGCCATTGCACTCCAGCCTGGTCAACAGGAGCAAAACTCCGTCTCAAAAAAAAAACAACACTGGGCCCTGTTACAGTTGGCAGGGACGGGGGAGCTGCAGTTTTCACGCCTCAACGTTGCCCTCACACTCATCTTTTTCTTCTCCTGTTTAACCTTTTTTCCCCCAGAGGCCGCCATGAATGGGAGCAGGGAATTTGTTAGAAGAGGATGGTGTGGGCCGGGCGCGGTGGCTCACGCCTGTAATCCCAGCACTTTGGGAGGCCGAGGCGGGTGGATCACTAGGTCAAGAGATCGAGACTATCCTGGTCAACATGGTGAAACCCCGTCTCTACTAAAAATACAAAAATTAGCTGGGCATGGTGGCACGTGCCTGTAGTCCCAGCTACTCGGGAGGCTGAGGCAGGAGAATTGCTT